>ML289693.1:0-24791 GCA_005239495.1 Nicotiana undulata | reverse complement strand
TTTTGAAAGAACTTATTGTCAACCTCTTTCAGATATGAATCTATCTGATTCAGAAGGGAAGAACTTGCATCAGTATCTCAATTTCAATTCAAACATGGGTTTGATTCACACTCCATGTTCTGAGAAAGATTTATCATCCGAAAAGAGGAAAAAACGGAGTCTTTGTCTAAAGAAATGCGTTGAGAAAGGGCAGATGTATAGAACCTTTCAACGAGATAGTGCTTTTTCAACTCTCTCAAAATGGAATCTATTCCAAACACATATGCCATGGTTCCTTACTTCGACAGGGTACAAATATCTAAATTTTATATTTTTAGATACTTTTCAGACCTATTGCCAATACTAAGTAGCAGTCAAAAATTTGTATCCATTTTTCATGATATTATGCATGGATCAGGTATATCATGGCGAATTCTTCAGAAAAAATTGTGTCTTCCACAATGGAATCTGATAAGTGAGATCTCGAGTAAGTGTTTACATAATCTTCTTCTGTCCGAAGAAATGATTCATCGAAATAATGAGTCACCATTGATATCGACACATCTGAGATCGCCAAATGCTCGGGAGTTCCTCTATTCAATCCTTTTCCTTCTTCTTGTTGCTGGATATCTCGTTCGTACACATCTTCTCTTTGTTTCCCGGGCCTCTAGTGAGTTACAGACAGAGTTCGAAAAGGTCAAATCTTTGATGATTCCATCATCTATAATTGAGTTGCGAAAGCTTCTGGATAGGTATCCTACATCTGAACCAAATTCTTTCTCGTTAAATAATCTCTTTCTAGTTGCTCTAGAACAATTAGGAGATTCTCTAGAAGAAATACGGGGTTCTGCTTCTGGCGGCAACATGCTTGGTCCCGCTTATGGGGTCAAATCAATACGTTCTAAGAAGAAAGATTGGAATATCAATCTTATCGAGATCATTGGTATCGGATTTGAGTGAAACTAGTATGGTTGGACTCATAATTGAATGGTTGTCAGATTTTGTGAGTTACGTCGGGTTCCGAGGTGCGGCCCCGGGTTGGGCTTTTGGGCCGATTTCGGGCTTTGATTCAAGATTTGATCTTTTATGATCGGGATTGGTTCCGTTAGCATTGTTTGATGTGTTTGAATTGTTGTTGGTCAGTTTCGTGCCATTTGGAGGTCGGAACGTGCGGGATGGCATCCTTGGAGCATCGCTTGGCCTGCTCGACATTTGTATTGGCTTGTTCAAGGTAAGTAACTCTTCTAAACTTAGTGGTGAGGTCTGAAACCCCGCATTACGTGTTATCTGATTGGAGTTGAGGTGACACATATGCTAGGTGACAAGCGTGTGGGCATGCACCCTGTGAATTGGGACTCTGTTGTTCCCATGGCCCTGTATAATGGCCCTAGTTTTTTGATATTTGTGTTTTCACCATGTGATAAAGTAATTGAGCTGTCAATCATGCTAAATATCATGTTTAGGATTTATGCTAATATTGTTTGTACCCTCAGTGGTCGTTTCTTGCTGTCATATCACTGATTTTCATTGATATATCGTACTCAGTCATATTCATGCATTCATATCATATCTCAGTCTCAGTGTTGTTTATTGATACATCATATCATTGTTGTCGGGCTAGTTTCATGACATTGTGAGCCTGTGAGTGAGTCTGGAGAGATTGATGACTGAGTGAGGCTGAGAGCCTGATTATGAGTGACAGTATGGGATCGGGCTGCATGCAGCATCATGTTATATTAATTGATGCCCGAATTGGCTTATCATGGCGCTTGGACTGTAGGAGCCCCTCTGGAGTTTGTAAGACACCCCCAGTGAGCGCATATGATATTATTGAGGGATGGATTTCCCTGGACATGGATTTGTCCGAAGCATTGATATATGGAGATGGATTTCTCTACAGGGATGGATTTCCCTTCTTCCTCGGTACCGAGTGATGTATAATCATTATTAAGTATGTTCCAGGATGGATTTCCCTGGGCCGCATGGGCCATATACGGTACTGAGTGGTTGAGCATTTATATATTATTGAGGGATGGATTTCCCTGGGCATGGATTTGTCCGAAGTACTTGATACCTAGATATTGATTTCTCCTCAGGGATGGATTTTCCTTTTTCCTCGGTACTAGGTGACTTCTAGTCAGTGTTGTATATGTTCCGGGATGGATTTCACTGGGCCGTATAGGCCATATACAGTACCGAGTGGTTTAGTATGATGAGTGGAGAGTGTGAGTACATGATTCACCTCTGAGATACATGGCACTGGCATGCATATATGGCATACATGCATAGAGGTGCATTTCCTCATGCTGGACGGTATTTTGTCATTCATGACTTCTTGCAAACATTGATATGCAATTATAGAGAGGCATTTCACATTAGTTTTTTGGAAAGGAAATGAAACATTTTATTAATTATGGAAATGATTTTTCAGGAAAATTTCGATTTTCAAGCTATCTCATAATTTTTCGATGATTTTGATAAATGATTTGGTTTTCACTGATATTCTTGAGAAGCAAAACTATTTTCGGAAGCTGAGCACCTTATCTTTAAGTTATTTCTTTATTTATTTGCTTTACACCGTTATGAACTGCTATTGGTGTTGGACCCGACCTAAGTTCCAGCTCGTCACTACTTTCAACCTAAGGTTAGTTTTGTTACTTACTCAGTACATGGGGTCG
Organism: Nicotiana undulata; assembly: GCA_005239495.1. Taxonomy (NCBI): domain Eukaryota; kingdom Viridiplantae; phylum Streptophyta; class Magnoliopsida; order Solanales; family Solanaceae; genus Nicotiana; species Nicotiana undulata. The sequence continues at coordinate 22,134 of ML289693.1, read as the reverse complement.
GTTGTATTGATACTACACTTCTGCACATTGCGTGCAGATGTTGGCTGCAGTTGTTGCTGTGTTCGAGGATTGATGGATTTGAAGATGTACCCGCGTCCATGTTGTAGCTGCCTCTATTGTTCGGGGTAGCCTTATATTTAACTATGCTGGTTATGTACTCTTCAAACACACTATGTATTTATTTCATTTCCGCTTTGTAAACTCTATTATTAGAAGCTCATATTTGTACTACCAGTCCTTGGGAAATATATAAGATTCAGATAATTCTATTTTTTAAATTGTTTTATTAAGTTAAATGAAACTAGATAATTGTTAATTGGCTTACCTAGCGGGTTGGGTTAGGTGCCATCACGACTGGTGGATTTTGGGTCGTGACAGATAATCTCTAAGCCAGCAGAGGGAATGAGAGTCCGGTACACTGGACTTGGTGATCATTTTGCTTCTCCATACATGGATGGTCACCCTCTTCTTCTTCACCTCGGCATCTGGGGAGAACATGGATTTCCTCTTCTTCTTCTCCTCCTTTGCGGCGGCCCCGGGCTGTCCCGATGCAGAGGGTTCGACATGCGAGGATGAATCATAGTCCTCATCCAACAGCCTGAGCTCGATGGTATTTGGCAAACCTGCGAGAAGAAAGAAAAATTAGCAATATATAAGTCAAGTGTATAAGTGTAATCGTTAGGGAGAGAGCATCACCATGGGAACCGGCCTCCTACGTTCCCTTCGAGAGCTTATGCCATGTGTGCTCAAGGTAAGGCATCTGTTTGTAGATCCCCTTTGATCCACTTCTTGAAGCGAAGGATTGCATTAGGAACCCGGACAACCGCTGCACAACGACACACACATGCAATTAGAAAACGAATAAAAGGGAATGCCAAATACTCGAGAAGGAAAATACTTATGGGGAGCGTTCCACTTTTCTGGGAATGATATAAATACGGAGGGGATGAGGTCTTCGGTTTTTCACCCGAACGAACCTCCCCCGCCAACCCCCGATCTCGGTCCTCATTGATGCTTGAGAACGAAGCCTTGCTTGCTCGGCGAACAAGCATGATCAACCCCCCTCGCAAGATTCAGGGACTGTATAGACGAAGAAAATGTTCGAGGGTGAACCAAAGTGCTTCGGTATTATTTAAAAATGTGTCGGAGGAGGATTACGATCCTCCATAAGGATGGGTGATTCTGCCTGAGGCAGACCTCGTATATTTTGTAGAAGTCAAGGATTACGGGGTCTATTGGAGCGAACGTGAAAGGGCAAGGGTAAACACTTGAGTACCCCTCCACGTGAGTAGTGATGTCTTTGTTTGGCGGGGGGACGACCACCTCCTTATCCTCCCAGTTACAGTCTACACGGACTTTGGGTAGTGTTTTCTCAGTAAAGGAGCATATATACCTCCATTCTCCCTCGCCTCGGTCATGTTGACTAGAGGACTTCTCGGTGTTAAAGTCGTTCCTGATGGAGCAGCCCCCGGGTACGAAGCTCTTTACGGGAGGCTCTAGGTCTGCCTCAGGGATGGTCACCTCTGTGTTTTTGGCGGGGTTGAAAGATGAAGGGGAAGTTTACTGAGGCATGACTTTTGAAGTTTTTGCCATCAGTATCTGGAAAATATAAAGGTTTGAATAAAATATATTAATAATTGAAGATGGGGTGAAGATATGAAGGTCTGTGTTGAAGATTCAAAGAAAATGTATGACGATTTGAAGATTTATGGAGCAATATATGAATATTTAAAGAAGTTAAAGGATTCTAGGGTAAGTTGAAGAGATCTAAAATTGAAAAGTGGAGAAGTGAAAAAGGAGTCGGAGCTTTTATAGAGCAAGTGCAATCAATGCGTGACGTTTCACATTCGAGGATAGTCAACTAACGGCTGACACATTTCCAAAATTAGAACGACGCGACTGATGGGACGTTACGTTGACCCATCATCTTAGTTGTAACATAGAATGGAAGGAATCAGGGCTCACTTATCTCTTCCCGTCATTTCGATAAATCCAATCTTCAAAAAACGATGGACTATCTGTGTACGGGTAAAATCGGGGGCAATGTCTATCCCGATTCCCGAAGAGAGAATGAAAGGAGGAGCACATATCTGCGACATTGTAACCGAGGTCAGATATTCTTCGTATCGAGACCCGGGAGAAGTTATATGATGACCCAATAAGTCATCTAGAGTTTTAAACATTAATTCTGTGTTTCAAAGCCTCCAATAGCTTCTTTAAGTCTTTCTTAATTTGCGTGTGCAGCCCGAGTGTTTTTCAAATGGCTTTTATGTTAAAAATTCATAAAACATGAAACGTTTTTCTTTAAAAATTCATTTGGGTTGACTTCGGTCAATGTTTTGAGAAAACAGAGCTGGATCCATATTTTGACAATCCCGAAGGGTCCGTATCGTGATTTACGACCTGGGCGAATGCTCGGAATTGAATTCGGAGGTCCCTAGCTCGAGTTATCGCATTTTGTCAAAAATTTGAAGTTTAAAGGCTTAATGAATTAAAATATTTGACCAATGTTTGACATTTCGGGTCCGTATTTTGGTTACGGAACTCGGTATAGGTCCATTACAAGGATTTCTCGCATTTGCATCGCAATTGCGACATCTGCGCCTGAACTTAAGATGGGAAAACAGGATTTTATTTCATTCTCTCAAATTTTCAAACCTAGAAACCTTAGAGGCGATTTTTTCAAAAGATCTTCTTCCCCAGTTCATTGTTAAGTGATTCTAACCTATTTTCTTTCTATTACCCATCACATTTCATAAGATTTTAACCTAAAACCTAGGATTTTCATGGTAGAAATTGGGATTTGGGGAGGGATATTTGTAAAATTGGAATTTAGATCTTAAATTGAGGTTGGATTTTGAAACAAACTACATAACTTGGATGAGGGATGAATGGGTAATCGCGTTTTGGTCCGAATTTTAGATTTGGACCAAGCTGGCCCGGGAGTTGACTTCTCCAATAATGACCTAAATTGAACCTTTTGCATTCGTGAGTAGTTCCTAAGGCTTATTTTGAATTGTTTGGTTGATAATTTTCTACATTTGGTTGGTTCGGATGCTTGTTCGAATGGAAAAGTCGTGGCTGAGATTTGAGTTGATTTTTGGAGCGAGGTAAGTATCGTGGTTAACCTTGACTTGAAGGGATTAGGATTCGTTTGCCTATTTGCTACATGTTTAAATATTGGTTACAACGTATATGTGAGGTGATGAGTACTTATGCATTGTTGTTCGGTCAAAGCATGCGGTATAAACTTGTTTCTCGTGATTTAATCCCTTCTTTGATTATGAATCCATGTCTAGACTAGTTTATTACTTAAGTGATCATTCTTTCCGCATTCATGAATTATTTGTGGTAATTGAATATTATTAGAAGTTGAGGCTCGATATTGTGGAACGTTGTTGACGTAAGTTTTATTCTTGATTATTCTTTCTCCCAAATGTGATATATGTTTTGCTATAAGGGAGAGTGTTAAAGCACGAAGGGTGATGCCATGCTTGTTATTATTTCATTTATTGATTTATACATAGTGAGGAAGAAAGTTAAAGCACGAAGGGTGATGCTGTGCTATATTTATCACTTCATGATGAAATTGAGAGTAAAAACACAAAGGGTGATGCAGTGCCGTATTTATAATTTTATGGAGAGACTGAGAGTAAAAACACGAAGGGTGATGCCGTGCCATTATCACTGTTTTATATGTGGTTGCGAGTAAAAGCACGAAGGGTGATGTCGTGCAGTTTATATTTATTATGTTTATCCGTCTCATTAGATGGAGGTTTATTTACTGTTTCACATTGTTATTCTCTGTTGCAATCGTCGTATTTTGTACCCCTTATGCATGTCCCCTCCCAATAGTACATGTTTAATATTTATTTGTTGTTATGTTGTTCGTATATTCCCGTATGCACAGGTTTCTTTACGTGGTTGTCCTGTCATAACCTCGTCAGTACCTCGTCGAGGTTAGGCTCGACACTGTCACAGTACATTGGGTGGGTTGTACTCATACTACACTCTGCACTTCTTGTGCAGATTTTGGTACTGCTACCAGGTGTACGTGAGGTGCATCAGCTCGGATTATCATTTGGAGACTCGAGGTAGATCAACTAGCGTCTGTAGACCTTGAAATCCCCTTCCATTATCCCTATTTACTGTTCTTTTCATTCGAGACAGTTGTATTTATTTCAAACCCTATTTGTAGAGACTTTAGAAGCTCGTGTACTTGTGACTCCAGATCCGGGTTGTACATAGACATTATTGGGTTTTATGTCATTCATATCTCATTTTAGTTTCATTTGGTTTAAGTGGTTTCACTTATTTGAATTGAATAAAACTGGCTTGAAGATTCTCTAACGTTGGCTTGCCTAGCAAGTGAAATGTTAGGCGTCATCACGGTCCCGAAGGTGGGGATTTCAGGCCATGACAAGTGAAGGTATATCCAGCATTGGACATGGTAAAACAACGCACCCCGGTCGAATATAAGTTCTATACCTTGGGAGACACGGTGAAACGGTTATGCGTGACAGATTGAGGGACATGATGCTCTCCCTCAACCGGATATTACGGTGCGAATCTCGCTCGATGTCAACTATGGATCAATAATTACCAGGAAAAGGAAATTTTTACCTTTCTTAGACTTATGCTAGGACTGATACTCTCATACTATATAAAAGAAAAGTTTTTCATTAGCCTGACACATTGTAACACGCAATTCAAAGGAGTAAAAGTTTATTTTTATCTTCTAGCTACGGTTGGGAACGTTGCTTACTTGTTCTGTTCTTCATACATAATTGGGCTTAAATCGAGGGTCCAAGCGAGTACGAGATCAGTGTTCAATCTAAGATCAGGCTTGGTCATAATATTGCAATTGGTTTGATCGTTTAATTCATCTTTAATTCATTTACCTGCTATTATTAATTATTCATGTTGAATTAAATCACGTATGCTTTAAACGCGTAAAAATTTAATTGTTACTCAATATTGGAGTAAACACATTAAGCGTGTGTCATCTTCGGGTTTCACTTCCTTTACCATTCTATTTCATCTAGATTTTACTATTCATTTAGAAAGAAAAGAAATTAAGTGAAAATATTTGGAATGAATTATAGTTTGTCTTCATAAAGAGGATTAATTTTGATTTCATTCATATGTATGATCACTAAGCATTTAACTTTTATTCCATAAAGTATAATCTGAGTACTAGAATCTTATTACAATAATATTAACATAATCTTCTCCAATAAATACAGAAAAATAAATTTGTGCACGCTATAAAAATCGCTCTGGTGACTCCATAAAGATTGAAAAGAAAATGGATTTCATGAGAATTATAGTAGTTTGTTTTTTTACTTCTCTCTCCTTTGTGGCTCATTCGTATGGAGATCTGATAGATGATGTTTGCCAAAAAATTATTGACAACAATCATCTTATGTTTTAGAACCTAATTTTGTACTTTGAAGTCATAATTACCTTATATTATGTCACGACCCAAAATTTCACGGTTGGGATCGTGATGGCGTCTAACGTTGAACCCGCTAGACAAGCCAACGTTCCGATTAATATACTTATTTCCTTATTATTGACATTTAAAATAAAAATAATAAACATGAATAAAATGAATAAGAGTACGGAAGCTAAGAAATCCAACAACTTAAGTCATTAATATTACAAAATCCTTAAATAATCCCCCAGGACTGGTATCACAATTTCACAGACGGTTTAAGATTACTAAAAATAAATATCTGAAATAAACAAGTACAACTGTCTCAGAAATACAAGAAAAGACAGAGAATGGAAAGAGATAGGGGGTGACGCAAAGGCCTGCGGACGCCTGCAGGACTACCTCGGTGTCGCCTGTGGACTGAAGGATACTCCCTTGATCAGTGTCTACCGAGTCCGGTACTGTAGTCCGCACAACATAAAGAAGTGCAGGTGTAACAACAGTACAACCGACCCCATGTACTGAGTAAGTCCCGAGCCTAACCTCGGCGAAGTAGTGACGAGGCTAGGACACGACAAATAACAAACACCTGTGCAATTCAATAATATATAACAGAATAATGATAGGAAGTAAACAATTAAGCACAAAAGAATAGAGAGAAAACATACTGGGGAGCAAGGGGAAAAGAATACTGAATAACGGATCAAGGCAACAGTATAAACAAATCTCAACAGGAAATAACAACACAGAGCAAACAAGTACACGACATCACCCTTCGTGCTTTACCCTCATCCTCACCAAAACAAGTGCACTACATCACCCTTCATGATTTTACTCTCATCCTCACAATGCAATAAATAAATACACGACATCATCCTTCGTGCTTTACACTCTTCCTCACCCAAACAATATTAAGTACAACTGTTTGGCAAGGAAAATCAACAACATGAATCATAAATCACAATATCCCGGCAAGGGAACAACAACAGAAATAATACCGTCCCGGCAAGGGACACAACTATATCCAATCTCGTTCAAGTGTGCAACTTAACCAAATAATCCTGAACTGAACAAGTAATCAACGGTGTTCACAACCAAGTATTTCCAACAATAAAACATCTCAAAAATGTAGACTACTTCATAACACAGTGAATATCGAAGGGAAAACACGTATAACATAAAAACCGACTCACGGGCATGCTTGACAACAATATATAGGTACTCTTCACCTCACCTATACATTGAACGTGGAATAAACACGTAGCACATATGACTCAACACCTATTCCCTCATGCTAAGGTTAGGCCAAACACTTACCTCGACTCCAAGGATCCAAATCAAGCCTCTAGCACCGCTTTTCCTTTCGAACCCGACTTTGAATCAATCGTATCTAGACATAATTGACTCAATAACATCAATAATTGCCAAACAATTCAATTCCAATGCTTAATTATAGAATTCCCAACATTCTTCCCAAAAATAAAAAAATCGACCCCTGGCCCGCTTGGTCAAAACACGAGGTTCAGACCAAAACCCGATCACCCATTCACCCACGAGCCCGAATATATAATTTGTTTTGAAATCCGACCCGAAAACGAGGTCAAATTTCCAAATAATCAAAAAGTCCTAACTCTACCGAAATACCTAATTTTCTACCTTTAATTCCTTATTTTTAGGCCTAGAATCTAATGAGGGTTGATAAATATTGAAGAAAACGAGGTTAGAATTACTTACCTAAGAGGTTATGGTGGAGGAGCTCTTCAAAAATCGCCTATGGGGTGCGGAAAAGAAAGAGTTTTTGACAAATAGCTAAATTCCCGTATGTATTCTGTTTTGGACTTAAATACAATGACTGGGCGATTTTGTCCTATGCAATCGCGGGAAAAATAATGTGATCGCATAGTGGACTGGGCTCTGAGCTCCGCGATAGCGGATATATAGTTGCGGTCGCACAACCTATTCTACCCATCCCCGCAGCCTGCCTTACTCCTATGCGGTCACAACTACCGTTATGCGATCGCATAGTGTAACTGACCCTCCCCCCTACGCTGCTATGCGATCGGAACTACACATATGCGATCGCATAGTGTTAAACACCAGACACCAGAAAATGCACTTTACACCAGATGTTTTTATGTTTTTGCACCCCGGCACCTACCCGAAACTCACCCGAGCCCTCGGGGCTCAAAACCAAATATGCACTCGTCCTAAAAAATATCCTACAAACTTATTCGTGTAATTAAACCACCAAAATAACATCAAAAATAACAAATTAAACCTCAAAATCAATGAAATACTTCAAAACTCCTTAAACTTCCAAATTTTGCATTTTTGATTCGAATCACGTCAAACGAAGCCCGATTCTTACCAAACTTCACAGATAACACATATAAATCATATCGAACCTGTATCGGGCTCCGGAACCAAGATACGGGCCCGATATTACAGGTTTCACATAGAATTTCATTTTCGAAAACCTTTATATTTTTCAGAAAACAATTCTCTTTAAAAATTCATTTCTCGGACTTGGGACCTCGGAATTCGATTACGGGCATACGCCCAAGTCCCATATTTTCCTATGGACCCTCCGGGACCGTCGGGTCCGGGTCCGTTTACCAAAAATGTTGACCAAAGTCAACTGTATTCAAATTTCAACACAAAAAATCATTTTTATCAGTTTTTCACATAACGGCTTCCTGGCTACACGCCCGGGCTGCGCACGCAAATCGATGGTGACCTTTTGGATCATCACAATCTCCACCTTTAAAACAAACGTTCATCCTCAAACGGACATAGAAAGGTACCTGAATCGGGGAAAAGATGGGGATATCGGCTCCGCATATCGGACTCGGACTCCCAGGTAGCTACCTCAACAGGCTGACCTCTCCACTGAACACAAACCGAAGGATAACTCTTCGATCTCAACTAACAAACCTGCCGGGCTAATATGGCTACCATCTCCTCCTCATAAGTAAAATCCTTGTCCAACTGGACACTGCTGAAGTCAAGCACATGAGATGGATCGGCAATATACCTCCGAAGCATATATACATGAAACACTGGGTGCACGGCTGATAAACTCGATGGCAAGGAATGTCTGTAGGCCACCTCTCCTACCTTATCAAGAATCTCAAATGGACCAATGTACCTAGGGCTCAACTTGCCCTTCTTTCCAAACCTCATCACACCCTTCATAGGCGACACCCGAAGAAATACCCGGTCTCCTATCATAAATGCCAGATCACGAACTTTGCGGTCTGCATAACTCTTCTGCCTGGACTGAGCTATACGAAGTCTATCCTGAATGATCTTCACCTTGTCTGAGGCATCCTGGACTAAATCTGAACCCAACAACCTAGCCTTTCCCGGCTCGAACCACCCAACTGGCGACTGACATCGCCTACCATATAATGCCTCATACGAAGCCATCTGAATGCTCGATTGATAGCTGTTGTTGTAGGCAAACTTAGCTAAAGGCAAAAACTGGTCCCATGAACCTCTAAAGTCAATGACACACGCTCACAACATATCCTCCAAGATCTGAATAGTACGCTCGGGCTGTCCGTCCGTCTGAGGATGAAATGATGTGCTCACTCAACCCGTGTGCCCAACTCACACTGAAATACTCTCCAGAAATGGGAGGTAAACTGAGTACCTCGGTAAGATATAATGGACACGGGCACACCATGCAAGCGAACAATCTCCCCGATGTAGATCTTTGCCAACTTCTTCGAAGAATACGAAACTGATACAGGATTGAAGTGTGCTGACTTGGTCAGCCTATCCACGATGACCCACACCGCATCAAACATCCTCTGAGTCCGCGGGATCCTAACTACGAAATCCATGGTGATACTCTCCCACTTCCACTCAAGAAGCTCAATCCGCTGCATCAAACCACCGGGCCTCTGGTGCTCGCATTTAACCTGCTGACAATTCAAGCACCGTGCTACATAGGCTACAATATCCTTCTTCATCCTCCGCCACCAATAATGCTGCCGCAAATCCTGGTACATCTTTGTGGCGCCCGGATGAATGGAATACCGGGAACTATGGACCTCCTGCAATATCAAATCACGAATACCATCAACATCAGGTACACAAATATGATGCTGCATCCTCAAGACTCCATCATCGTCAACTGTGACCTGCTTGGTACCTCCGTGCCGGACCGTATCTCTAAGAACACATAAATGACGATCATCATACTTCCTATCCCGAATACGATCATACAATGAAGAACGAGCCATAGTATGGGTCGAAACACTACCTGTCTCAGAAACCTCCAATCTCACGAACCGATTGGCCAAAGCCTGAACATCTATAGCAAGCGATCGCTCCCCGACTGGAATATAAGCAAGACTACCCATGCTGGCTAACTTCCGGCTCAAGGCATCGACCACTACATTGGCCTTTCCCGGATGATAAAGAATGGTAATGTCATTGTCTTTCAACAGCTCCAACCATCTTCTTTGTCTCATATTCAGCTCTTTCTGCTTGAACAGATACTGCAAACTCTTATGATCCGTGAACACCTCACATGACACACCATACAGATAATGCCTCAAAATCTTCAGCGCATGGACAATGGTTGCCAACTCTAAATCATGCACTGGATAGTTCTTCTCGTGTACCTTCAACTGACGAGAAGCATAAGCTATCACCTTGCCATCCTGCATTAACACTGCACCAAGTCCAACCCATGAAGCATCACAATACACGGTATATGGCCCTGAACCTGTGGGAAAAACTAGCACCGATGCCGTGGTCAAGGCTGTCTTGAGCTTTTGAAAGCTCGCCTCACACTCATCTGACCACCTGAACTGAGCACCGTTCTAAGTCAACTTGGTCATAGGGGCTACGATAGATGAAAAATCCTCTACAAACCGGTGATAATAACCTGCTAAGCCCAAGAAACTCTGAATCTCTGTAGCTGAGGTGGGTCTAGGCCAATCTTTGACTGCTAAAATCTTCTTGGGAACCACCTGAATACCCTCTGCCGACACGACATGGCCCAGAAATGCAACCGAACTCAACCAGAACTCGCATTTAGAAAATTTGGCATACAACTGACTATCTTTCAGAGTCTGGAGGATGACTCGAAGGTGCTGCTCGTACTCCCCTCGGCTCCGGGAGTAAATCAAAATATCATCAATGAAAACAATCACAAATGAGTCCAAATAGGACCTGAACACTCGGTTCATCAAATCCATAAAAGAAACTGGGGCATTTGTCAACCCAAATGACATCACCAAGAACTCGTAATGCCCATACCGGGTGCAAAAGGTTGTCTTAGGGACATTAGACGCCCTAACCCTCAGCTGATGGTAACCAGATCTCAAGTCAATATTGGAAAACACCGTAGCACCTTGAAGCTGGTCGAATAAATCATCTATCCTCGGCAAGGGGTACTTATTTTTGATAGTTACCTTGTTCAATTGCCAGTGATCAATGCACTTCCTCATTGAGCCATCTTTCTTCTTAACAAACAACACTGGGGCACCCCAAGGAGAAACACTAGGCTTAATGAAGCCTTTATTTAGCAAATCCTGCAACTGATCCTTCAACTCCTTTAGCTCTGGCGGGGCCATACGATAAGGCGGAGTAGAAATCAGTTGAGTGCCCGGAGCCAACTCAATGCAAAAGTCAATATCCCTGTCGGGTGGCATACCCGGCAAGTCAGCAAGGAATACCTCTAGAAACTCACGAACCACGGGCACAGACTCCATAGAAGGAAGCTCGACACTTGAATCACGAACATAGGCCAAATAGGCCAAACAACCCTTCTCGACCATGAGCCGAGCCTTCATATATGAAATAACTCTACTAGAAGAATGACTAGGAGTCCCTCTCCACTCCAAACGAGGTGCTCCTGGTAAGGCCAAGGTTACAATCTTGGCATGACAGTCCAGAATAGCATGATAGGGAGATAACCAATCCATCCCCAATATAACATCGAAGTCCACCATATCAAGAAGTTAAAGATCTACACAAGTCTCGAGACCACCAATAACTACTATACACGAACGGTAGACTTAATCAACCACAATGGAATCACCACCGGTGTAGATACATATACAAGAGTACCCAGGGAATCACGGGGCATATGCAGATAAGGAGAAAAATAAGAAGACACATAGGAGAATGTAGACCCCAGATCAAATAAAACTGAAGCATATCTGCTGCAAACCGAAACCATACCTGTAATGAATGCATCAGAGACCTCAGCCTCAGCCTCAAGCCTGGCAGGAATAGCATAGCATCGGGGCGGAGCCCCTCCAACCTGAAAATCTCTGGGCCGACCTACTGCGGGTTGACTTCTACCTCTCATAGCCTGTCCTCCACCTCTAACTGTATGGCCTCCACCTCTGGCACCTAGACCTCCACCCCTAGCTGGCTGAGGGGGCGGGGGTGCACCTAGTGCGGGAATCATAGCACGGGAACCCTGATACTGAGAACCACTAGAAGCTCGGGGGAAATACCTAGCAATGTGCCCTGGAACACCATAGAGTAACACGACCTCTGCTGCTGAGACTGCTGGCCCTGAAACTGTCCATGTCGACTAGAATAACCACCTTGGAAACTCTGAAGTGGCGGTGCACTGATAGGAGCTGGTGGTGCACTGCAGGATACCTGAAGTGCCGACTGGTATGGTCTAGGAGGATGACCTCTGCCAAAAGAATCTCTGCCTCCAAATGAGGCACCATTGAATCAGCCGAAATGACGAGGTCTCTTGTCAGACCCCTGGCCACTGCCCTGTGAGAAGACCATCTCAATCCGCCTGGCCACATTGGCCGCATCCTGAAATGAAATATCAGTACCTGTATCTCTGGCCATCTGAAGTCTAATAGGCTGAGCTAGACCCTCAATAACCCTCCACACTCTCTCTTGATCGGTGGGGAGTATCATGATAGCATGACGGGCCAAAATGATGAACCTGGTCTCGTACTGTGTAACAGTCATAAATCCCTGCTGAAGGCGCTCAAACTGCCTCCGATAGTCCTCTCTCTGGGTAACTGGAAGAAACTTCCCCAAGAATAACTCGGAGAACTGAGCCCAAGTCAAAGGCGAAGACCCAGCTGGTCTGGTAAAGCAATAGTCCCTCCACCAAGTCTTGGCGGTACCAGAAAGACGCAATGTAGCAAAATCAACCCCATTGGTCTTTACGATGCCCATGTTCCGAAGAACCTCATAGCAATTGTCTAAGTAATCCTGGGGATCCTCTGATGGTGCACCAGTAAAAGTAGTAGGGAATAACTTGATGAACCAATCTAATCTCTATAGGGCATCAACAGACATAGCTTCTCCCTCAACTGCCGGTGCCACAATACCCGGGTGAGCTACTCTAGCTGTCTGAGGTGTTGGAGTCTGGAACTGAGCAACTAGTTGCTCTGGTGTGCGGGTAGCAGGAGTCTGGATCCCTCCCTCAGCTTGAGATACGGCTGGTGCTGTAGGAAGTAGACTGGCCTGAGCCATGCTCTCCATAAGGCCCACTAAGCAAACCAGAGCGTCCTGGAGTACTGGGGTGGCAATGAACCCCTCTAGGACCTGAGCTGGTCCAACTGGAACTATCTAAGCAGCAATCTCCTCGGCAAACTCTACCTGAGGATCCTCCACTGGGGTGGCTGCTCTGGGCTGAGCCCTGCCCCGGCCTCGGCCTCGTCCTTGGCCCCTCGTAGGAGCTGCGACTGGAGTATCGGGCTGCTGATCGGAACTAGGGGAAGCACGCGTACTCTCCATCTGCGAGAGAATAGAATAGAAACTCAATTAGTATTTAGAATTCTAATCGCACGACAGAGAAGCATAGATGTGAAGTCATTCCTAATTTTGCAGCCTCCGGGGGATAAGTACAGACGTCTCCGTACCGATCCCTCAGACTCTACCAAGTTTGTCCGTGAATTGTGAGACCTAAGCAACCTAGTGCTCTGATACAAACTTGTCACGACCCGAAATCCCACCGTCGGGACCGTGATGGCGTCTAACGTTGAACCGTCTAGAAAAGCCAATGTTTCAGTTAATATACTTATTTTCTTATTATTGACATTTAAAAGAAAAATAATAAACATGAATAAAATGAATAAGAGTACGGAAGCTAAGAAATCCAACAACTTAAGTCATTAATATTACAAAATCCTTAAATAATCCCCCAGGACTGGTATCACAATTTCACAGACGATTTAAGGTTACTAAAATTAAATGTCTGAAATAAACAAGTACAACTGTCTCAGAAATACAAGAAAAGACAGAGAATGGAAAGAGATAGGGGGTGACGCCAAGGCCTGCGGACGCCTGCAGGACTACCTCGGTGTCGCCTGTGGACTGAAGGATACTCCCTTGATCAGTGTCTACCGAGTCCGGTACTGTAGTCCGCACAACATAAAGAAGTGCAGGTGTAACAACAGTACAACCGACCCCATGTACTGAGTAAGTCCCAAGCCTAACCTCGGCGAAGTAGTGACGAGGCTAGGACACGACAAATAACAAACACCTGTGCAATTCAATAATAAATAACAGAATAATGACAGGAAGTAAACAATTAAGCACAAAATAACGGAGAGAAAACATACTAGGGAGCAAGGGGAAAAGAATACTGAATAACGGAGCAAGGCAACAATATAAACAAATCTCAACAGGAAATAACAACACAGAGCAAACAAGTACACGACATCACCCTTCGTGCTTTACCCTCATCCTCACCAAAACAAGTGCACTACATCACCCTTTATGATTTTACTCTCATCCTCACAATGCAATAAATAAATACACGACATCATCCTTCGTGCTTTACACTCTTCCTCACCCAAACAATATCAAGAACAACGGTTTGGAAAGGAATATCAACAACTTGAATCATAAATCACAATATCCCGGCAAGGGAACAACAACAGAAATAATACCGTCCCGGTAAGGGACACAACTATATCCAATCTCGTTCAAGTGTGAAACTTAACCAAATAATCCTGAACCGAAACGGTGTTCACAACCAAGTATTTCCAACAATAAAACATCTCAAAAATGTAGACTACTTCATAACACAGTGAATATCGAAGGGAAAACACGTATAACATAAAAACCGACTAACGGGCATGCTTGACAACAATATATAGGTACTCTTCACCTCACCTATATATTGAACGTGGAATAAACACGTAGCACATATGACTCAACACCTATTCCCTCATGCTAAGGTTAGGCCAAATAAATACTTACCTCGACTCCAAGGATCCAAATCAAGCCTCTAGCACCGCTTTTCCTTTCGAACCCGACTTTGAATCAATCGTATCTAGACATAATTGACTCAATAATATCAATAATTGCTAAACAATTCAATTCCAATGCTTAATTATAGAATTCCCAACATTCTTCCCAAAAATAAAAAAATCAACCCCGGGCCCGCTTGGTCAAAACACGAGGTTCGGACAAAAATCCGATCACCCATTCACCCACGAGCCCGAATATATAATTTGTTTTGAAATTCGACCCCAAAATGAGGTCAAATTCCCAAATAATCAAAAAGCCTAACTCTACCCAAATACCCAATTTTCTACCTTTAATTCCATATTTTTAGGCCTAGAATCTAATGGGTGTTGATAAATATTGAAGAAAACGAGGTTAGAATTACTTACCTAAGAGGTTATGGTGGAGAAGATTTTCAAAAATCGCCTATGGGGTGTGGAGAATAAGGAGTTTTTGAAAAATGGCTAAATTTCCGTATGTATTCTGTTTTGGACTTAAATAAAATGGCTGGGCGATTTTTTCCTATGCGATCACGGGGAAAAGAATGCGATCACATAGTGGACTGGGCTCTGAGCTCCGCGATCGCGGATAAAGGGTTGCGGTCGCACAGCCTAATCTACCCAGCCCCCCCAGCCTGCCTTACTCCTATGCGGTCGCAGCTACCCTTATGCGATCGCATAGTGTAACTGACCCTCCCCCCTACGCTGCTATGCGATCGCAACTACACCTATGCGATCGCATAGTGTTAAACACCAGACACCAGAAAATGCACTTTAAACCAGATTGTTCTATGTTTTTGCACCCCGACACCTACCCGAAACTCACCCGAGTCCTCGGGGCTCAAAACTAAATATTCACACATCCTCTAAAACATCCTATGGACGTATTCGTGTAATTAAACCACCAAAATTACATAAAAAACAACGAATTAAACCTCAAAATCAATGAAATACTTCAAAACTCCTTAAACTTTCAAATTTTGCATTTTTTATCCGAATCACGTCAAACGAAGTCCGATTCTTACCAAACTTCATAGATAACACATATAAATCATATCAAACCTGTACCGGGATCCGAAACTAAGATATGGGCCCGATATTACAGGTTTCACACAGAATTTCTTTTTCGAAAACCTTTATATTTTTCAGAAAACAATTTTCTTTAAAAATACATTTCTCGGACTTGAGACCTCGGAATTTGATTCCGGGAATACGCCCAAGTCCCATATTTTCCTACGGACCCTCCGGAACCGTCAAATCATGGGTCCGGGTCCGTTTACCAAAAATGTTGACGAAAGTCAACTGTATTCAAATTTCAACACAAAAA
Source organism: Nicotiana undulata (assembly GCA_005239495.1). Lineage (NCBI taxonomy): Eukaryota > Viridiplantae > Streptophyta > Magnoliopsida > Solanales > Solanaceae > Nicotiana > Nicotiana undulata. The sequence continues at coordinate 6,134 of ML289693.1, read as the reverse complement.
TATCATTTTTATCAGTTTTTCAGATAACGGCTTCCCGGCTACACGCCCGGGCTGCGCACGCAAATCGAGGTGAGATAAAAGGAGTTTCTCATGACCTAGGGACACAGTTTTAGCTAGAAACACACGGGATAACCTTTGGGTCATCACACATTAGACCTGCTCGATTTACGTTCGCAGTCCGGATGCTTTTTCCTGAAAGCTATTATGCTATACACTAAGAAAATATAAAATTTTTGTCTTAAAATCCACTTGAGTTGGCTTTGATCAACGTTTCAGGAAAGCCGACTAGGATTCGTGTTCTGACGATCGCGGTGAGTCCTTATCATGATTTGGGACTTGGGCATATGCTCGGAATCGAATTCGGAGGTCCCTAGCCCGATATATCACATTTTGTTGAAATTTGAAAGTTTGACTAGTGTTTGACTTTATTGATATCGGGTTCGTATTTTGGTTTTGGTACCCGGTATAGGTCCATTACTATATTTGTGACTTGTCTATCAAATTTGATAAGAAACGGAGTTGGATTGATGTGATTCGGGCGCCCGATTGTGAAATTAGAAGTTTATGAATTCTCCTAAAAATTCCCTTTGATTTGATGCTAAATTCGTAGTTCTAAATGTTATTTTGGCGATTTAATCACATGAGCAAGTTCGTATAATGTTTCTAGACTTGTGTGCATATTTCGTTTAGAGACCCGAGGGCTCGGGTGAGTTTCAGATAGGCTATAGAGTGAAATTGGACTTAGAAACATTGCTGGTGTGCTTCAGTTCTGGTGCAGGCCTTTGATCTCGCATTTGTGAGGTCAGGCTTCGTATTTTCGACCTCTGCTAGGTTCACATTTGCGAGTAACTCCTCGCATTTGTGAAGAGTATCTAGGGCACCTCAAGTTCTCATTTGCGAACAAGACTTCACATTTGCGAAGTGGGACAGAGGGTACAGTGATCGCAATTGCGGAAGATCAAAGTTCACATTTGCAAACCATTCATCGCAAATGGGATGGACTTCGCATTTGCAATAGTTTCTTCGCACTTGCGGGTTCGCATTTGCGAACCTCATGTCGCAAATGCGACATATGCAACTGATCAAAATGGGACTTAGACGTGATTTTTGTTAATTCTTCACTTTTTCAAACCAGGAAAACCCTAAAGGCGCTTTTTCAAAGAACGCTTCTTCCCCATATCATTGGTATGTGTGTCTAATCCATTTTCTTTCAATCTTTCACTACATTTTCTAAGATTTCAACCTAAAATCTAGTGTTTTCATGGTGAAAATTAGGGGTTTGAGTAGAATTAGGATTTTTTGTAAAATTGGGATTTACTCAAATTGAGGTCGGATTCAAAAATAAATTACATAACCGGGCTCGAGGGTTAATGGGCAATCGGATTTTGGTCCAAATTTCGGGTATGGACCAAGTGGGTCCAGGAGTTGACTTTTTCAATAATGACCTAAATTGAATCCTTTACAATCATTGGTAGTTCTTAAGGCTTAATTTGAATCGTTTGGATGGAAATTTTCTAGATATTGTTGGTTCGGAGGCTTGTTTGAAAGGCAATGTTGTGGTTGAGCAGGGAGTGATCTTTGGAGCGAGGTAAGTGTCGTGGTTAACCTTGTCTTGGGGGAATTAGGTACCCTCAGACTATGTGTTATATGAATTTCATGTGAGCGGCATATATGCGAGGTGATGAGTGCTTATACACCGCCGAATTATCTGTTTTCCCTGGTTTTCTGGTTTTCCTTAATTATCTCTTTCCTTGTCTTAACTGTTATATGCTCTAAATGTTTTCCATGCTCAACTGCTACCTGTTAATCAATGTCTTCTCATGTGAATGATGTTAGATCTTTTCATAGTTTCATGATTTCATGTTATTTGCTTAAGTTGGTTTATTTGTACATTCTAAGTGTCATAAGGTTTATTTGTATATATATATATATATATATATATATATATATATATATATATATATATATATATATATCATTCATTGTTGTTAATATTGTTATTATGAAATAAGCCAGGATTACGTGATTTACAGTGGGATCAGGTTGCTCTCCAAACCAACCTATGTGTTTCCATTTTCGTGACCTATGTTGGTTTTACGGTATTTTCATCTGGACTCTAAGGATTGGTAATTTTGAACATCACTGCTTATTTCCTGAAGTTGTAGCTATTATTTTCAATTAACAACCTTATTTCGTTCTACATTTTCCTTTTCTGTCTTATTACATCATGCGTACAGGTTGTAGTGTGAGTGACCCGCCTTAGCCTCGTCACTACTTCGTCGAGGTTAGACTCGGCACTTACAGAGTACATGAGGTCAGTTGTACTCATACTACACTTTGCACTTCTTGTGTAGATTTTGGCATTGGTCCCAAATGATCGTGAGGTGTAGCAGCTCGGATTTGCTTACTCGAGACTCAAGGTAGATCTGCTGTCGTCGGCAGACCTTGAAGTCCCCTTTACTTTCCCCTATTTTTCTAATTGGTTCTTTTTGTTCAAAACAATTGTATTTCTTTCAGACTCTGTTCGTATAAAAATCCTAGAAGCTCGTGAATTGTGACTCCTGATCTGGATTGTAGTAAATATTATGGGCATTTATGTTATTCCACACTCGGTTTTACTTTTTTTTTTGCTTAATTGACTTTATTTACTGAATTGAATAATAATTGGCTCAACAGTTCTCTAACGTTGGCTTTCCTAGCAAGTGAAATGTTAGGCGCCATCACGGTCCCGAAGGTGAGATTCTAGGCCGTGACAAATTGGTATCAGAGCACTAGGTTGCCTAGGTCTTAAGATTCGGGAGCAGGCTTAGTAGAGTTTGGAAGATCGGTACGGAGACGTCTGTACTTATCTTCTAGAGACTGTAAAGTTAAGGAACAATTTCACTTATATTCTTCTCTATTGTGCAATTTTACTCTACCATTGCTGATTAAACTCTTCTATTCTTTTTTCTTCCGCAGATGGTGAGAACACGCGCTACATCTTCAGCTGGACAACAGCTAGAGCACCCAGTGGCAGCTTCTACGAGGGGCAGAGGTCGAGGCCGAGGCTGCGCCAGGTCGAGGCAAGGGCAGAGCTCAGCTCAGGGATCGAGTAGCAGCGCCAGCAGTGGAGCCTCAGGTGGAGTATGATGAGGAGGTTCAGCCCAGACTGGGCCTGCTGGACCAGCTCAGGTCCCGGAGGGGTTCATCGCAGTCCCAGTACTTCTGGATGCTCTAGCCCGTTTGGTGGGTGATGATAGGCTATAATTACGTATTTTAGTCGCTTATTACACTCGAGTTTACTGCACTTTAATTGAGTTTGAGCTTTAATCGTTAGTGTTTTGCACCAATTGTGTGTTTTATGCCTTGTAGGTGTGCTTCCGAGCTATATAGATGTTATGGAATGAATTTAAGTGATTTGAAGATTTGAAGTCTGATTAAAAGCTCAAGTAATTAAGTCGGGATCGTGCTCGGGGATCAAATTTGATAGTTGAGACCAAACGAAGACTCGATGAGGCACATTTCATACTGTCTAGTAAAATAACTCTTTTCTCCGAACTCCATTTTGGGTATATAATATATGGTTTGCAAGCTAACTCAAAGGGCTACAACTTTCATGTTTTACATTTTTTACAATTCTGGACGGAACAGGGTGAAAAATGCGGTCTACAGTGCGGCCGCGGAACTTAACGCGACAGAATCAGAGAGCATGTTTGGCCGCGCCCGCGCCGCGTCTAGGCGTAAAAAAAAGACCTTTTTTGCGTGGGAGAAGGTATAATTGTTTGGGCCCGACCCTACATGGTATATATACATGGGAGGACGCTTTTGAGAGGTATACACAAGCACAAAGCCGTTGTGAAGGCCGAAATTCATCAAGTTCCATCTTTTCTTCCATCAATCTTTGTAATTTTTATGTTTCTTTGTATGATTTGTTTTTTTCCTACCATGTCTATGTGGAGCTAAACCTCACGTTCTAGGGTTGTGNTTGTTTTGCTACCATGTCTATGTGGAGCTAAACCTCACGTTCTAGGGTTGTGGTTCTTTCATGACTATTGTTATTTGGATATTGATTTTGATTTCTTAGTTTATCATATTAGTTTATTTATTCAATCCTACACTTAATTAGTTGATTGCTTGATCACCAATTGAATACTATCTACGAATCTAGAGTTGAACTCGAAAGTGGGAACTCTAGATTGCATATATGATTGAGTAGAGCAAGTTCTTGAACCTGGGCATCGGGGAATGGATTCACGGTTAGGATAGACATATACCTAATTGCCTTGCTTGGTTGATTTACAGGAATTATAAATGCATTCTTGTTAGTTCTAATTCCATAGACATATAGGCGTTAGGTTAGCTTGAATAGGCGAGTAAGAACTCGACAGATTCTTATGAGCAATATTAACCCTGTCAACCAATAACCTAGATAAATTAATTAGTCAATTCAATTGAAGGATACAATACGATTATTAGATAGCCCATAACCCTATATCGTTTTCATTACATTGATATCATAATAATCTGCTTTTCCTTTGTTCAGAGTTCACCATTTATTTTCCTTTATTTTTATTATTTGGAATCGAATATTTCTAGGATTAATTCTTGTTTAGATAATTAGGATAGACTAATTTAGTTAATAGTTAATCACAAGTCCTCGTGGGTTCGACATCCGACTTTTAGTCACTTTATTACTTGACGACCGCGTATACTTGCGTGTGCGTTTGGCCGCAACAAGTTTTTGGCGCCGTTGCCGGGGACTTAGAAATTAACTATTTTTCTATATTAGACTTTTACTTTTATCTTTAAAAGTTTTGATTTTTTTTTCTCGTTTTGTAAATATTTTTATTTTTAAAATAATTGTGATCTTTCTCTTAGTGTGTTTCTAGTTCTCTCAACATGACATCTAGGGATTAAATATCTGGAGGTAAGGTTATTGATGAAGACGCTTGGTTGACGGAAGACATTTATGGACCGTCTTTTTGGGCTTGTCATAACCTGAACTCTGAGAGGTCTGAATTTGAATATGGAAGTAAGGGTTGGTATTGGGAAGAATATTCACGATTAAGAGAATACGAGGAACAACGTTATCTTTTAACAGAATTGGTGAATGATTGGTCTAAGGAGAGAGATGAACTTGCACATAAAATTAATAATTTTGGCTTGGATGTACATAACTTAGAATTAGATTTGAGTGCAAAGGTTGATGCATGTAACACCTAATAATTTAATGATGAGTTGTGTGAAGCTGAAACATATCTTCTAAACCAAATTGAGGAGCTAAAACGAGAATACCAATCAGTAGACCATGTTTTTCTTGAGGATTCCACTATTGAGAAGAGTGCTCTAGAGTCATATGAGGGAGTAGATAACATTACTTTGGGAGACTTGAGTGTATGTAAATATGTGGATGCAAATAGTAGTAAAATTCATGAGTTAGGGCGCATTAGACCTCATTCCAATCATTTTCCAACATTGTGTTTAGATAGTAAGATAGTAATCGAGCCATCTGAGCCTACGGGGGAGTCAAATGGTGAGTATGAGAGTGTCTATATTCTTCAATTTGTTGTGCCAAAAAGCAAATATTACATTCCTCATCTAAAGGCCAAGAAGTGCAGAGTAAACAATTTATTACATGGCCTGGTTATCTTTGTAGCCCCACCAAAGGAGCATAACCACAGACTGGATGTCATGTTAGGGGTACAATTCATAAGTTCAAGGTGGAGGCAAAAAAGTGGTTCAAGTCGTGCCGCAACTTTAAATTAGGCGCTTGTTGGGAGGCAACCCATGCTAGTAGTATTTTTTCTTTTTAACATGTATAAATTGTTGTAGTTAAAACTGACAAGTTTTTGAGTGTGCAGGACAATGGTGGAGGTGTGTTGAGCAAAGCCTGGGGCATAACACAACTCTGGTAAGGTGAAAACGATGTTAAAACTAAATAGAATTCGAAACCAAGTTGAAAGCCTCGGAAGACCGTCACCGCGGCGGGACCGCGGTAGAAAAAGCTCTCTGAATCTCACCGCGGCCGCGGTCGACTGCGGCGAGCCATCTCCTGCCCAAGTGCGTCTGAAAAGTTCCAGGGAAGTTTCCTAACCCCTCTATGCTTTTATTGTCATTTGTCATGAGGACATGCCATATTTTTAAGTGTGGGGTGG
>ML289691.1:720-21792 GCA_005239495.1 Nicotiana undulata | reverse complement strand
CCCGGTTTTGGGATTGTTCGTTGTGGTTGTCTTATCATTTCATTATGAGTTTTTGAGGTAATACTATTATTTCTCTGCTGTGAAACGTTTGAAGTGATTTGGGATGTTCAGTAAAAATTCGAGAGTTAATGGTGTGGGATATTTTTCGAAAAAGGTTGGACATTAATGAATTCGAGTTATTTCAGTAAATGTTTGAAGGTTAATAGTTTTAAATATTGTTACGTTGTGTTATTAAGGCAATAATATTGTATACGTCGGCTTGTCTAGCGGGTTCAACGTTAGACGCAGTCACGGCCTGAAAGGTGGGATTTCGGGTCGTGACAAGCTTCTAGGATTTAGAATTTACAAAGAAAATACAAACAATCACACGATCTGTTTGAAAACTACATGAACAGATTAATAATGTCTAAAACTACCAAGGACAAGTGGCAGCTTCTATCCAGAATACACAAACATCTTCAGGGTTAGCTCCAGACTTCTTCAGCAGCTCCTCTCCAATAGTATGCACGGAGTATGCAGAAGTGCAGTATCAGTACAACCGACCCTATGTACTGGTAAGTATATTGACTAACCTCGTTGAAGTAGTGATGGGGATTTTAGTTAACAAATGCTTACTAATAATCACTATAATGTAAACTAGCAATAGAACTATATGACATCATAATAGAATAGAGTACACGATGCGACTATACAAAGCAATAACAGAATACCAGAAAGAATCACAATTCAAAAGTTTCAACATATTAACCAACCCTTTCCTTAGAACGAAAGCCTATGAACCACAACAATCAACTCAAACCTTTCATAGTGTGAAAGAAGTACTCAAGACATCAAAGCTAACGGCATGGCAACACTGTTCGTGCATTTATCTCATCCTTACTATATATGTACCAACTAAATAATAGAAATACCGATAATAGAAATGACAAGGAAGGAAATACGCAAGCAGTAATAATGAACGCGAATGTACAGAAGAACATCAGTAACAGACTAAGTAGAGAGCATAGAGGTAATGACCAAAATTAGGAAAAGAGTTATAATTTCAACTAAGTAGCATGATGGAGGCGTGAAGATGTATGTAACAAATAATAGAAGGGGAGAGGGGTACATGTGTTGATACACAATTTTTCCTTATTTTATTTTAAAAATGAATATCTATCTTCAAAATAGTACATGAGCATAAATTAATATTTTTTCATAACTTCTGCATTTTTTCTAAGGATTTTTATTAACTTATCCAAGTATTTTATTTATATAAATAATTAGTAATTGAATCACAAATGGTTTTTATAATAATTTTATGGCCTAATTTTATCATTTATATTTATACCAAGCTTTAATTATTCCATGAATAGCCACGTTTACATTTTTGGGTTATAGTTGCAATAACTTTGCAATCATAGCCATGTGTGCATGATTACATGATTTCACTAGAAAATAGCTTTTTATATATTTATAATATTAAGTAATTATCTTAAAACATTTTTATGCATGAAAATTATTTTCTATAATTTATTAGCTATTTTTACAAATTGTTTTATAAATTAATCGGGCATTAACAAATAGCCCTTTTTCCCTAATCATTTTTCGGACCTAACCCAATTATACTAGCCCAATTACTTAAAATCCTAGACCAATCCGCCCCAGCCCAAACTAAATAACCCTTACCAGACCTAGAACCTCCTCTAATCGTGGCAGTTGATCTCTGAGATCAACGGTCCACGTTACACCTTTTCTTTTTAATTTAAGCCCAACCCCCAAACCTTATCTCACTACCTCATTTTCTCTTAGTTCTGCCATCTTCATTCTCCCTAACCTCCCCTCTTCTCTCTCAAACACTCCCCCAAAAACCTAGCCGCCGTCATCGGAAAACCACCCGTTCTATGGGGTTTCATTGTAATTTCCTGCCCCTACCGGCCTCCTACCTCTTCTAGGTGTTCGATTTTGTTGTTCTATGAAGAAATCTCAAATCAGAGTTGTTCAAAACCTTTTCATAAGCCTACTTATGTCCTTCTCCATTTGTGAGTATTATTATCTTCGTGTTTATGGATCGAATCTTTGGTTCCAAACCAGATTTCCATTCATCTTTGTCATTTTCTAAAACCCTAATCTCTTTCTAAGTGGGTCTATTCAGATCCTTGTAGATCTGAGACGATGTTAAGTATTATTGGGTATTTTTCTTTGAAACAAACTTCTGTTTTCCTTATTACTATTCGATTCCAGTGTTTTCTAAAAAACTAGGGTTTCATCTTAAGTTTTCTTCAAAAGGTTTTCAAACTTCTAAGTGTTTGAATCTGGTTATCCTTTGCTAGTTCGACTAATGTTTGTCTGTATGCTATAAACCCTAGGTTTCTCTGCCTACTTCACTGATTATTCCGATGATTTGCCTGTTATTTTCCGTCTATATTAATTAGAATAGATTGACTAATTTTATTAGGGTTCAAATATATTTTCTGTTGAAATTAGTACTTCTCTGAGATTCTTTTACCTATTTTCCTTATTGTGTGACGCCTAATGGTACTACTTGCCTAAATTAGATTGTAGCTTGATTTGTGGGATTCAATTGATTTCTATACAGTATGTGATTGATGTTTTACCTTATGTGAACCCCAATCGTGGTTGGTAAGTGATTCTCCTTGTGTTAAGGTGACCTTCCTTGATTTTGTTTGTACCTATTAGTTGGGTTTAGCTCCAATTAACTGATTGATTGTATTTACTTGCCTTACTTATGAACTTTAATTTTTCTTGCCTTATTCGTTTACTCTATTAAGTGCTATATAATCCATATTCTGATTTCTTTAAGAAAAAAAAGCACCCAGAAATAAACACACACACACACACACACAAACTCTTGCTCTCATTCAAACCTTTCTGTTACTTATGTTTGCTACACTGTCTAGCCCGCTGAAATCCAAGGCTAGACCATTTGGTTCTGCATGCTTTCACCTTCCTGTTTGCTATTTGTTAACGAGTATGTCTCCCATCTTATTATCATTCAATATGCCACGAAGCTAGACTTATGTGTTTTCCTATTTATCGCTCACAATCAGAATGACTATTTCTGTGTAGTTAAATCCATGTCTTTCCTGTTTATTTCTCTAAATCAGAATGACTACTTCTGTGTAGTTAAATCCATGTCTTTCCTGTTTATTGCTCTACATCAGAATGATTACTTATGTGTAGTTAAATCCATGTCTTTCCTGCTTATTTCTTTAAATTAGCATGACTACTTCTGTTACTATGTCATATGCAGTGTTATGTAATCTGGTTGTTATCATATGCAATTAAACCTATGTGCTTCCTGTTTATGGCTCTTAATCAGCGTGACTACTTCTGTTGCTATTCAGTGTTATGGAATGTGGCTGTTATAAAATGTCACCCTGCCTTTGCCTGCTTTATGTCTTTGTTAACTAGTATGCCCTTAACTCTTATGAATTTGTCTTGTCCAATATGGTAATAGGGTTCATACACTTTAGCATGTTCTTATTTGATCCAGGATACTTATCCACTTGTTTCTCAACTAGCATGCTTTCATTCTGGTCCAGTTTTACGTGCTCCTGATTAATGACTTCTAAGTTCCCAATCCCTGCTATTGTTCTATGTGTAGTTGTTTTTTTTGTTATTCAATTACCATCATGTTATATGCTCATCTAGTAAAAACTAATGAACTAAGTCAATCCTAGACAATGTGAAACCTTGTTTGAGGTGATTGTGATTCTGTTCTGTATATTATTTGACTGTTGGAATCTTTGTTTGAATTTAAAATGTTGAAATGACTCTGTTTTTCCTATCCACTTCTAAAAAATCAAACTGTTTTCTTAAACCTATCTCCTATTTTCATGTACTATTTTCAACTCCTACTCTTAGAAGGGTCATGCCCCTCCAGTGTGAGCACTGCCTAGGAGTCCTTGAGACTCCTCCGAACTCTGACACACTGGGGCTGGCTTTTCCAAACTTGCTCACAAAAACTGTTTCTTTAAAAAGGTTTGTAGTGTGAGCATTGCCCGGGTCCCTGAGGCCCTTGGGAACTTTGATACACCAGAAGACCATTTGGTGTACTATGAGATACTGCCATATTTCAGACCTGGTTGAAGGCCTGGTTTCCAGGTTTACTTTTGGGCCTATCCTGACTCCCTATAGTATAACAACTTCATTATGTAATTTATTTATATATGGTCTGTAATAATGATTCTTGTAAAAACATATATTGGAGTTATTAGTAAAGCTGGGGGACTTTTATGTATATTTTGTGGGGACCGGGTAGAAATCATGCCCATAGGATTGTTATGATTATCTATATGCATTAGAAACCATGCCCATAGGATTTTTATGATCATTTATATGCATTAGAAATCATGCTTATAGGACTCATCTCATTATTTGTCCTAAATTTACATTTTTCATTCTAAAAACCCTGCATTCTCACATTTGCGTTAGAAATCCTGTTTCTAGGTTATTATCAATTCCGCATTAATAATCACGTTCTCAAACCTTCACGTGTGCACTAGAAATCATGTCTCTATGAATTTCCTTGTTGAATTTGCTTGAAAACTGTCTAACAAGTTTATTCGCCTAGATATCCTGCCTATAGGAAAGTATATATATATAATCAGTTTCATCACTTAACCGTCAAGCCTATAAGGAATAAGTATAAAAACAGTTCCAACATTTAGATATTATGCTTGTAGAGATAAATATGTAAAAATCAATTTCTGTGTTTATATGTCCTGAAATAATGCTTGTGATCATTTTGAGCACATAGACAGCATGCCTATAGGGTCTAACAAATAAAATCTGCCTGTTTAAATTAATCATTGGTTCATAATACATTTAGATGACATGTCCATAGGATACTGCTGATCCACACCTAGGCAAGCCTGTAGGACAATTAAAACACTGAAGTTGCAAAACTGTATTTGTTTGACTGCTTATAAACTGCCCAGATTCAGTAAGTAATAAAATCAGTAGGCAAACTGATTAGGTATTCACTGCCTCGCCTAATAAAAATGCTGCACATTCTGCTTTGTGCTCATCTAGATATCCTGCTATAGAACTTCAAATTATTTTAAAACGGTTTGTTTGAGGCGTGCAATTGTTTCTTTATTTGTGGAGGTAAATGTGAGCCCTTTAACTGCTCCTTATGTGACAGTCCTATTTGTTTTGTTTGACTCTTAGATTTTATCCTTTTAAGTAATGTAGGTGAGTCTAGAACCACCTTAAATAGAGGTTCTAAGCATCTCCAGGGCCATAGGCAAGGGACGGGTAATGCACGTATAGGGTACTTATTCGATGTTATTAGAACGCTTAGATAATAATTGGGGGGGGGGAGGGGGGTAATCGGGTAGTAAAGGATATGTTGACATGTGCGCTAATGTTACGCGTAACACCTCTATTTGAGGAAGGTTACCGAGTATTGCACAGAAGTGATCCTATAGGCTAATAAACCTAGGACCCCTTTTCCCGTTTTAAAATAATCTTTATTTGTTAAAATTGCTTTATAAATAATTCACTTAAATTGAGTTTGGCCGAGACCCACCGTTGTGGACCTCGAGGGGTGCCTAACACCTTCCCTCAAGGTAATTTCGAGCCCTTACCCAATCTCTGGTAATGCAAACCGGTTTATGAGTTATTTGCTTTAGGTTCCCTAACGTACCTCAAATCCGTTAGGTGATGACTCTTCAAATTCTATACCCCTTCCCAAAAGGAAATGAGTTGTCCCAAAAATGTTGAAACCCGAACTCCGCAAGGAAAAAGGGGACGCGATAACATGTTCTTTATAATGCAACAAATAGAGGCATGAATGGCCAATATGGAGGAAGACTCGTACCTAAGTGCAACAAAACAAGTATGACATGGGTGCAATCATAACAGCAGAAATTAGGTATGATGTTTACAAGTTAAACAAGTAGAAGGCATAGGCAACACAACAACGATTGAGATAAAGAATAATGTCATGACGCAAAATCCTAACAGGTCGTGATGGCGCCTATCGTGGAACTAGGCTAGCCAACCATCACATCACTACCCATTCGTTCTATTATAATTTTTCACAAATCAATAACAAACAGCAAACAGAGTATAAATAATTTCATTAAGTCTTTACGTCCCAATAATAATCTAACAGTCTAAACAAAACCTCCCAAGACTGGAGTCACCATGGTCACGAGCATCTACGAAATAAAACTAACTCTACTAATGTCTTGAATAAAGTCTAGGAATGAAATGCTTTAACTAAATAAGGAATGGAAATGGAGAAGCTGTGGACGCTGGACAGCTACCTCGAAATCCTGTAAAACTGCTGATAACGAACTAGGACGGCTACTGCTCCGAATCAATACCTGGATCCGCACACAGAGGTGCAGGGAGTAATGATGAGTACGCCAACTCAGTAGTAATGAAAATAAATCACAGTCTGAGAAATACGAAACACATACAGCACAGATACACCAATTCACAAAAATAGTAAAAACACCAAGTCACCATAAAGTATTCATCAAATACATAAGTTCAAAAACCAATTTCTAGAAATCCTTCGAAACAAGTTAATTTCAATATATCTCGGTAAAACTCTCAGTAAAAATCAGTTTGAAAAACGAAGTGAATCGTAGTAAAAAACTCAGTAAAATCATCATAAATCTGCCCCTCGGGCCATAATCATTTCTCATAACATCATTCAGTATCAGCCCATCAAGCAACCTCACAGTCACTCAATATCAGCCCATCAGGAAACCTCACAGTCACTCAGTATCAGCCCATCAGGAAACCTCACAATCACTCAATATCAACCCATCAGGCAACCTCACCGTCACTCAATATCAGCCCTGCGGGCAACATCACTCAGTAGGTACCAGCACTCACTGGAGGTGTGTATAGACTACGGATGGGATCCTACAGCCCAAGCGCTATAACAAGCCACATCATGGCATAAATCACTCACAATGTTGTCCCTCGGACTCTCTCATATCATATCATCCTCACAATATTGGCCTGCAGCCTCACTCAGTCAGACACTCTCAACATGCCCGTCAAGCCATAAATATACCGGGTTCTCGACCAAAAAATAGTGTTTCATTTTCAAGAAATAGTATCAAAAATACTATGAGTGTCAAAACAATTATCAAGAAAAGACTGAGTGAAAATCATAAAATATCAAGTGAGGAAAATAGTAAAAACAGCCCCCAATGGGTAAACATATCGGCACTAGGCCCCAAACATGGCTTACAGCCCAATTTATATCAAATATATATCAATACTAAAGCATAGGCTTAAAATCGGTTTCGCAACTCAATAGTTTCCTAAAAAGGAATATATCTCCAAAGTTCCAATCTTTGCATTCCAAAACCCGTGAAAGGGTGCAGAGTCCTGGGTTTCATACCTTCAGGACAGGATTTAAAGACATTACTTACCTCAAATTGGCCCGCAAACTATGCTGTGATACGCTTGCCTTTCGAATCAACTTCCGAATGCTCCAAATCTACCAAGTTCATATTTTTATCATCAAATTAGGCTTAAGGAATGAATTCCAATTGAAAAATACCAATTTTTAGCTCAAAACCCGAATTTAGCCAAAACCTGACCCCCGGGCTCACATCTCGGAACTCGAAAATTTTTATACCAAATTGTTCTTCATCATCTCACGAGTCCGTACATATAAAGAACACTAAAATCGGAGTTCGTTTGACCCCTCAAATCGACCCCTAAAGGTCCCATAATCTCAAGCCCTAACTCCGCATTTTTCTACTGATTTTCATGAATTAAGCACTGAGATTATATTCCTTAATCACCTATAATCAAGTTTTAGGGTCCAAAATATTTACCTCTATGAAAAACACTGATTTTCCCTCTTCAAAATCGCCTCCAAGCTCTTTACCTATTCAAAAATGGTGTTAAAAGGTTTAATGGTCGCGGAGGGTTTAATTTAATATTGCCCAGCTTTTATTCATCGCGATCGCGGGACCCACGTCGCGATCGCGATTCACAAATCTTCAGCTGCCCAAAAATACACTTCGTGATCGCAACAAAGCCCATGCGATCGCGGTTCATTATAACCTCAACCCACGCGATCGCAGCCCGGCTCACGCAATCGCGAAGAACAACTGAACCCGCTCCCCACGCGCCTGGCTAACTCTACGTGATCGCGGACTAGGCCTACGCGGTCGCACTGCATAAGCTCCTCACCTCACGCGATCGAGACTAGACTTCAGTGATCGCGATGCACAAATATGATCGGGATCTCAATTTCTCTACGCGATCGCGATAATTGCCACGCGATCGCGAAGAATAGACCCCTGCTGCACTAACACCAGAAAACATCAACTTTTTCCTAAGGCCAAAATGCCCGTTAACCACCCGAAATTAATCCCGAGCCCCTCGGGACCCAAACCAAATTTACCAACATATCCCATAACATCATTCAAACTTAGTTTCACTCTCAAAACACTAAAAATAACATCAAAACAACAAAATCACATCTAATTCAAGCCTAAGAACTTTAAAAATTTTAAAATCCACCAACGATGCCGAAACTATTGAAAACAACTTCGATTGACCTGAAATTTTGCAGAAGTATCCAAAATGACATTACGAACCAGTTCCAACTTACGGAATTCCATTCCGACAGCGATAGTCTATTTTGCACTGCCGACCGAAAATCGCCAAAAACTAAGTTTCGTCAATTCAAGCCTAATTCTACACCGGGCATCACAAAATTATTCTGAACACAATCCTAAGTACCAAATCACCTAAAGAAGCTATCCGAGCCATAAAATCTGCATTCCAAGGTCATTTACCAATAAGTCAACTCTCAGTTGACTTTTTCCACTTTAAGGTTATTTTTAAAGACTAAGTGGCTAAACTCTCACTACAACCATTTCGATTTAAATCCTACCAACTCTAACACATCAATAACAGTATAACCAACCTATGACAAGTCAATAACTGTAAATATAATACAGGTTCTATGGAACGACCGACCGGGTCGTTACAAATAAGGATACAATAGTGACAATAAGTCACATAAGAACTATAAGTACGACAGTAAAAATTCAAGGTAAGGCATGAAGATATATGCAAGAAAAGAATATGATAACATAATGCATGTCCCTCGTCCTTACTTGCACGGAAACACCCATCGTGCCATGAACTCGCATGATATAAAAGTATAAAAGTATAAAAGTACAAATGTAATGGAACGACATCACCATTCGTGCTTCTACTCACAAATGACATGGCACGGCATCACCCTTTGTGTTTTTACTCTCAATAATACGGCACGGCATCACCCTTCGTGCTTTACACTCTTCTTCACATGATGATGAATATAAACAGTGGAACGGCATCACCCTTCGTGCTTTACACTCTTCCTCACATGATAATGAATATAAACAACGTCACGGCATCACCCTTCGTGCTTTACTCTCTTCCTCACCAACATATGAATATCAATAAAATGGCAGGGCAAGGAGTACAAATAACATAGAGGAGAGTGTTCAAACGAATATTCCAAACAAATTCTCAATCGCTGCTTCCCAAGCCAACAATGACTTAATGAACCCTTAAGGGCCATATAATTCAAGTACTTCCACAAATCCCATAATTTATCAACAACACAACTATGGAATCTAGCATCTCAAAATGTCGGCCATAACAACATATTAATGATTATGCATAGAGATGAACAAATTATGCACATCAATGTATTCTAAGAGTTATCATCAAATTGATTAAGTTATATCAGGCTAAGTCTCGACTCTAACATTTAATGCTACATTCTTAATATCTGGAAGTGAGGCATGAAGCAAGTAGGTGAGGTAATTATACAAGTCACAATTATAACATAATCTACCCCCCCCCCTCCCCGAGCATGATTGACCCTAGAACATACATGTACGCTCATCACCTCATATATGCATCACCCCCGTATGTAGCAAACAATGACATATAGGAGGAAACACTCCCTCAACAAAGCTAGGCAAAACACTTACCTCGATCCGCAGACCACTCACTGCTCAAGTACCGCTTTTCCTCTAGAATTCACCTCAAACCCACTCGTATCCAGCCATAATTCTCTTAATAACTGATACGCTCAAATTACACTTCAAAATAGTGTAAAGCGGTCGAAGTCAAATATAGTAACCCAACAAGGTTGGGGTCGAATCCCACAGGGAATAGGTGTGAAAATGTTACTTTGACAGTGTGATTCTTAACTCAAATCGTGATTCTATTCCATTAGTAAATGGGAAGATGGGGGTTGGTTGTGTAATAGACCAATAAAAATAGTAGCAATGAGATTTCTTTAAAAGTGTAGTTAATATGATTGGGTGAACCAAGGTTGTGTCCCCTTTTAATGACGTGTAATGCAAATGGGTATTAATATGATATATTTCTAATGGGAAGTTCTTGATATGCATTTGATTTCTAGATGGCTACCCAATATTTTCCAATAATAGGGTAGTACTTCCTCTTTATAATTTTCCCAAATATAAAAGAGTTGCGATGAAGTCCAAATCACTTTGTGCCAAATAAAACCATCTTATCCCTAAGTGATTCTATTAAACAAGGTTGAAAGTCTTGAGTCTTTGATATTTACCCTTACCAATTCTAACCCGCTTTTCCAAGCTACGAAAGAATTTATGGTATAAGTTAATGTTTGCAACCATCAACAAGAAATGTATAATGAAGAGTAAATAAATATCAACAACCCATTATAAATATATTCAATGTTAAATACCCAAATACATAACACCCATCTAGGGTCCACAACCTTAGTATTTAAGGCTAGCCACTAATAATAAATGACAAAAAGCTAGAAGTATTGAGTGTCATGAATGCTTACAAATCAAGAATGAAGTGTTATAATGCTTCCAAAAAGAGAGAATATTCTAATGGGGGAATGTTCTTCAAAAACTGGACAAGAATGACCCACAAAACCCAAGTAAATCCTTTTATATTGGCCCAAAGGTCGGGTGGGTCACAGACAAAAATACCCCTGCAGACAGGTTATGCGATCGCATTCCTGTCGCATATCAGGGATGCGGATCGCATCCTTCTTGTTCTCATCGCATAACTAAACCCTAGTTTCCTGGTCGTCACCGCATTGTTGATTTGCGGTTCGCATTGTTGATGTGCGACCGCATATTCACATCGCAGTCTTGGGGCAGCTTCAGGTATCGAAGATTCTGCGGTTAAGTATGCGGTTCGCATGTGAGTTATCCGATCGCATACTCGACCGCATTTTAGCTCTTGAGATTGGCCCATCTTTTCTGTTGCAGTCTGCGATCCCAGGGCGAACAATGCATTTCGCATGTGAGTTATGCGATCGCATACTCGACCGCATTTTAGCCCAATTTCTGTTGCGGTCTGCGATCCCTGGGTGAACAATGCGTTTTGCATTTGAGTTATGCGACGCTCTCTTGTCAGATATGCGATCGCATTAGTGTTGCTCCCCTCACTTTTTAGCTTCTTTGATTTTTTTTCATGGTCTTGTGTCTTTACATCTCATGCACTGCAAAACGTCAAAATTCTATAAGTATAAAAGGCAAATGCTCTTGAAACAAACTATAATTTAAGTAATTTGGTATTAAATGTGCCGAAATTCTCCGGCACATCAACACCCCCAACTTAAACTCTTGCTTGTCCCCAAGAAACTAAAATGGCTCTATCCTAATCTAGACTTAACTACAAGACCGGAAGAAACAATGACCAGGGACAGTGTTAAGTGCCAGTACTACAAGCATGCATTTCATCCATTTACCCGTCATGAACAGTTACTACTATTTATATGGAAACTACTCAACTTGTGCACTTTGAGCCTCGATCAATGTGACGAAATGTTACTTTTGGCTGAGTGCGCATGCACCCGACTTCAGGAACTCAACTACTGTTATGCCTCACAGTTCATGTGCCCTCACTAAGAAGAAAGAAGGTCCCCACTTGCAATATTTACGAAGACAAAGCGGGGGACATATTTACCAAGACACTCACACTCACAAAAAAAAACTTCAAGTGCTACAATACATCATACCATAGGCTTGCCCTTATTTTAATTCATGGCACATTCAAGAATATTCGGTTGGAGATCCCATCAGAACTTTATAAGCTTGTAATATAGGTTAGGTAAAGGTGAGATACTCATTTTGGAAATTGCTACACCCTCCTTGAACACTACTCACATTTTTCTTTCTTGATGCACTTTGTTTCTATTCAAACCATCCGGCTTCATTCGCATCTAGTTACCAACAAAGAACCACTTTAGATACCTCGATTAGTCTCTTCAAGGCTCCCATATTCTTTTTGTGTTTTTCTCTTGTATTTTCCTTTTGTATTTTTCTTTTGGAGCTTGATTTCAAGAGAGTACCTTCTCAGCTTCCACTTTGATACTACACCCCCAACTTAGGCTTTTTGCCTCATTCTCAATATTCAAGGAGGGACGGGTTCAAAAGAGGAATTATTTTTCAAGAGGGGAAGGCTAGTATTGAGGTGACCAAAGAAAAAGTTCAAGGCTCAAATGGGATAACTAGTGATAATATATCTACAAAGGTGGCTCAAAAGGCTAACGGGGTTTTCGAATAACACAAAGAATGCCTAAGGTCATTTCTCCAACCAAACAAAATTGTCATTAGCATTGAAAAACCAACCGAGCAAGTTCTAGATGATGGACGCAAGCACAAGAATTATTTATACAAGCACTAACACACATGGCACATGAATGTTCGATTCAACATCGTTTTAGCTCAAGAGTCAAGGCTCAACAACTCAAACCCTTCATTATTTGCATGTATAATTCTAAGTACACATAGAGTCAACGGGCGAGCCTCAAGTACACAGAGTTGGTTTTTTTTTTTTATGGATTATTTACAGACACTCATTCTTGAGACAAGATGCTTACACTAAATTGGTCAATATGTTTCGACCAGGTACCGTGGTTCTACTACTACACCCTTGAAAAAGAACCCGGCGAAGAAAAACCAAGGGGAATTCATTGTTAACAACTAAGGAGAACCCTACCTACTTTAACGACAGTAAAAACTGCAAACAAGAGTTAACGGCGATGAAATACATTAATCCTACAAAAGTTACATGTACATCTGGTTTATTGACAACTCGGAGATATATATATGTAACATAACATAAAATAAAAAATAAAAAGAGAAAATACCAATACAATATCCTCCAAGTTGTCACAAAAACATAAATACACCACCACCCCCAATAAAAAAAGCATGCATTGTCCCCAATGCATAAGAAATTTAAAAACAGAGTGAGGTGCTCCCTGGGGCGCACTAAGCACTACGGGGGTCGGTGGTCTGCTGGGTAGTAGAGGTGCTGCTCCCATCTTTTGACTGCGGAAGTGGAGCCGGGACAGCCTTATCCACCAAGGAGAGCTAAATGACAATCTGAAGTTGCTCCTCCTCACCTGCCCCGGTAACTGCAGTGGCAGCGATGCCCTTTCCCTTCCCCTGAGGGTCCTGCTCCTGCTCCTTATCATCGGACCAAGAAGACTCCTCGTCTGACCCCTCACTCTCGGAGGACTAAGAGTGAGCAGACTCATCTCCAGAGGGTATATCAACTGGTGCGGGATGTGGGGGAGGTGAAGGGACAAGCGGGGGGGCCTAGGTTGACATAAGAGTAGAGAAATCAAGCCCTAGCCCAGGCCCGGAGGTGCCCTCTCCCTTCTCCCCTTCCTTGGGCAGAAGCGAAGAGAAATCAAACTCTAAATGTTGCAGTCGGTGGATTTCCGTCTTCAGAGTGGACACATCTGTCCGAACCTCTGGTAAGTGTCGAACCTCCCCTCTCTCCACCTTCTCGATGCGAGCCTCAAGGTGTTGGAGGCGACCCTCGAGAGCAGTCACTGAAGATTGAATAGGAGTAAGGGCCTGCCGGATCAAGGTGGGGAGCTCACTCACAAGCTTGTCGATCTTAGCATTGGTGTGCTGAGCTAGGCGACCAAGCTGAGAGATAATAGGCAGCGGTATGGCGGAGGAGGTGTGGGTACCGGCATCTGGCTGGGAGGAAGTAGTGGATGGTATTGTTGGAGAAGATGGAGACTCTGAGGGCAGTGCAGAAGGCTGAGGCTCCGAGGGCTCGTCCTCTGTAGGGATATGCATGGGGATGACTGGAGGTGCAGCTGCTGCTCTGGGCCTCGCATCACTGATACGAGTAATATTCATATCCTTATCGGTCTTTGCAGTCTTGTCGCAGGAAGAGATAAGAGGCACCTCAGCATCCCGGCATAATGCAGTGATGAGGCAGGGGAAAGGAAATGAATTCTTCTTCTGCCAGGCTCGGATCCCAATCTGCTGAAAAATAATGTCGGCCACATCCACAGTGATCCCTGATATAATGCAAGCAACGAGAATGGCCTTCTCGATGCTTATATCTGTTTCGTTCGTTGAGGGAATCAGGCGGGAGACGACAAAAGATAGCCAGAATCTCCCCTCCCTCGAGAGATCCTCTTTGTGAATCTTGTGAGTAGGAGAGATCCAAGCCGGAGTCCCCCTAGCAATCACAGAGGCGACCCAAACACGCTCTCCATCATGGTTGGCCATCTTGGCCTCATATTCTGCTGTACTCGGGCTCGGTGTAGAGAAATAATGAGCATGAATAGCTTCCCGGTGGCAGGCTACTTCCACCCCCTGACTAGCACTTGCTCACTGAAGATCTTGTTCCTTTTGTGATGGGCATTCCTAGAAGCAGCGTAAGAGGCATAAAACGCTTGCACCATCGTTTCATTGTACTCTGCAAGGGGTTCGGTGAAACAATCCCATTTTCTAGATTTTATGTTGTCCAGAATATGGGGGTACCGCTCCTGCAGGCCCTTGAGGCTGAGCCTTTTCTCAGGAAGGATCTTTCGTGTGCTCAAACCCTCCCGGTACAGCTGTCTAGACAGGGGAAACGGAAAGCGCAGCTGATAGTCATCCCCCTGTTTCCTCCGTACTTTGGCTTCCAAGTTTACCTCTGGTTCAGTGTCCCCCTCATCAGATTTGGAGGAGCTATCAACTATGTTCTGTGGAGGTGCGTGTCAGGCACTCTTGGAGGGCTGTGCCTGCTTGCTTGTGGAGGTTCTCTTAGCAGCGGGGGAAACGTGTTTGCGACCCATTCCTGCACAAGAAAATACTTGTGAGTGGACGGACGGACAAAATAATCATCAAGGATGGAAAACATGCACCAAAGTATACACATAGGGTAACAAAAAGGCGGATGCGATGGAATATGCGATCGCATAACTATCATGCGGTTCGCATATGCATCGCAGAAAGGCATTGACAAAAATGGGCCCAGTAATGCGATCGCATAATCCACCGCAAAAGTGAACATGCGATCGCATACAGGTCGCAGGAAAGGAGTTGGGGGGGGGAGTGCACTGTGCGTGCATGCGGCACAGATGAGATTCGCATTTGAAATATGCGACCGCATATACGCCGCATAAGTCGTCTTCTCAAAGGGGACTAGGGTAAGTTGTGCGATACAAATGCAGTCCGCATTTGAGAAATGCGAACCGCAGAGCCTATGTGAAGCCCTAAACATGGTGGGTTCGCTTCAGGGCAATCCCCCAGTCGACCCTTCCCCCTCTCCTAGACGTCGGGACTAAAAATACAAGGCGAAAGACGAGAAAGACTACAGCACAACAACGCATACAAAGGTCCATAGCATACATGAAATTTAAACAAACCTTAGAAAACAGTGAGGTAAGAGAGACCCATACCAGATGAGAGAGATGAGCTGTTGAGCAGTTGATGCACTGGGAAATGGAGTTTTAGTATTTCGTTGTTTCCCTCTTCTTTTCCGTTTTTGTGTTTTGCTGTTTCTTTTTTTCTCTTTTTTTTTGTGATTTGTTTTTGTTTAAGTGGGGCAACGAGATAGGGGACGTACCTGGGGAGCAGAGTGCGGTGCACTATGCGATAGCATACGTGCCATGCGGTTCGCATAGTGCACCTTGGCATCGCATTATGGCCATTAGATGCCTTGAACTTTCTGTTGATGTATGCGACTCAGATGCGAATCACATACTGGTAATGCGGTCGCATCTGCGCCGCATACTTGTCACTTTGCTCGCTGCTTGGCTTTTACATGCAATTGTCGACCCTGTCTTTTGCGATTGCCTGAGCTATCTGCACTCACACTCGTTAAATTGCTCCACGAGCCACATTTGTGGAAATACAAAAATAGAATAGAAAGAAAACATAGAAATTGTTACCACACATGGGTTGCCTCCCATGAAGTGCTTGATTTAACGTCGCGGCACGACGAAGTTGGTATTCCTGTGGTGTCATTCATCAGTGGGACAACGACCATCTGTCAGAGCCAATTTTTCTACCACATGCCTCTCACCATCGGTGCCCAAGTAATGTTTGATGCGTTGGCCATTCACCTTGAACGTACGAAGTCCGTCCTCAGTTGCTAGTTCCACAGCACCAAAAGGAGAGACATTAACCACTTTGAACGGGCCGGACCATCTGGATTTGAGTTTTCCTGGGAAGAGTTTGAGTCGGGAATTGAATAGTAACACCAAGTCACCAGTGTGGAACTCCCGTTTCAGGATTTTCTTGTCATGGACAACCTTCATCCTCTCTTTGTACATAGTTGCGCTCTCATAAGCATGGAAGCGGAATTCCTCCATTTCGTTGAGTTGATTTAGCCTCAAATTCGCAGCTTCATCCCAATTCAGGTTCAACTTCTTGAGTGCCCACATGGCTTTGTGTTCAAGCTCCACGGGTAAGTGACATGCTTTTCCGAACACTAGCCTGTATGGAGAGGTACCTATAGGAGTTTTGTATGCTGTTCGGTAGGCCCATAGTGCATCATTCAGCTTCCTTGACCAGTCGGTCCGGTTTGCATTAACAGTTTTAGCTAGGATGTTGTTTATCTCCCTGTTGGACACTTCGACTTGGCCACTCGACTGAGGATGATAAGACGTTGCCACCTTGTGCTTTACACCATACTTTTCCAATAGGCCATTGAAGGCCTTGTTACAAAAATGGGAACCACCGTCACTGAGAATCGCTCTAGGGCTGCCGAACCGTGTGAATATGTTTCTTTTCAGGAACGCGGTCACGCTCTTAGCTTCATTGTTTGGCAAGGCAACGACTTCAACCCATTTGGACACATAGTCCACAGCTACGAGAATGTATTTCATCCCACAAGAGCTTACAAACGGCCCCATAAAGTCGATCTCCCATAAATCAAAAAGTTTCAACCTCTAGTACAAAGTTCATCGGCATCTCATGTCTCTTGGAGATTGACCCTTGGCGTTGGCATTGGTCACAAGCTTTGACCATTTGATTTTCATCATGATAGAGCATTGGCCAATAATATCCACATTCAAGTATTTTCGCTGCCGTCCGGTTCCCTCCATGGTGACCCCCCACCGGTGATTCATGACAAGCCTTTAGAATTGGCATCACTTCCTCCTCCAGAACACATCTTCGAAAAATGTTGTCCGCACAGATGCAGAACAAAAATGGTTCCTCCCAATAGTATTGACGGCATTCCCTCAAAAATTTCTTCTTCTGATATGATTCCAATCGAGCCGGAATAAGCTCACTCACCAAATAATTTGCAATGTCAGCATACCAAGGAGCTGAAGAGGAGGATAATGCCAGACTATGCTCATCAGGGACATCATCATCAATATCTAAATCATTTCTTGGTCGTCCGTTTTCTTCAATTCGAGAGAGATGGTCCGCAACTTGATTTTCAGTGCCCCTCCGGTCTTTGACCTCAAAGTCAAATTCTTGCAATAGAAGGACCCACCGGATCAACCATGGTTTGGCATCTTTCTTCTCCATAAGATAGCGAAGAGCAACATGATCTGTGAAGACTACCACCTTGGATCCCAAAAGGTACGCCCGGAATTTCTCAAAAGCATAGACAATAGCAAGAAGCTCTTGCTCTATCACTGTGTAGTTCATTTGGGCCCCGTTAAGAGTTTTGCTCGCATAATAGATAGGATGGAGAATTTTGTTGTGCTTTTGACCCAGTACCGCTCCAATAGCTACACCACTGGTGTCACACATCAACTCGAATGGAAGAGACCAATCTGGTATGACAATAATGGGTGTCGTGGTGAGCTTTTCTTTAAGCTCCTCAAATGCTTTGAGGCATCCTTCATCGAACAAGAACTTGGCATCTTTCTCAAGGAGTTTGCACATGGGGCTTGCAATTTTTGAAAAGTCCTTGATAAAACGCCGATAGAATCCGGCATGACCAAGAAAGCTTCGGATGCCTTTCACTGAAGTTGGAGGAGGGAGCTTGGAGATGATTTCAATCTTCGCCCGATCGACTTCAATGCCCCTTTTTGAAATTTTGTGCCCCAAAACAATCCCATCATCAACCATGAAATGACATTTTTCCCAATTGACCACAAGATTGGTTTCTTCACACTGTTTTAGCACTTGGCATAGGTTGTCCAGGCAATGCTCAAATGAGTCACCCACCACCGAGAAGTCATCCATGAAGACTTCTAAGAAATCCTCCACCATATCGGAGAATATGGACATCATACATCGTTGAAATGTGGCCGGGGCATTGCACAGCCCAAAAGGCATCCGACTAAAGGCAAAGGTACCATAGGGGAAAGTGAAAGTTGTTTTCTCCTGATCTTCCAAGGCGATGATGATTTGGTTGTAGCCAGAGTATCCATCAAGGAAGCAATAGAAAGATCTTCCCGCTAGCCGATCAAGCATTTGATCAATAAAAGGCATAGGGAAATTATCCTTGCAAGTAGCATTATTAAGCTTCCGATTGTCCATGCACACTCTCCATCCAGTGACTGTCCGCGTGGGAATAAATTCATTCCTTTCGTTGTGGATCACTGTCCTGCCTCATTTCTTGGGCACACATTGCACCGGACTTACCCACGGACTATCTGCAATGGAGTAGACAACCCCTGCATCCAACTATTTGATTATCTCATTCTTGACCACCTCTTGCATAGAGGGATTTAACCTTCTTTGATGCTCTACGCTTGGTTTGATCCCTTCTTCCAGCTGAATTTTATGTTCACAAATGCCGGCGGGAATTCCCCGGATGTCCGCTATTGTCCATCCAATTGCTTGTCGGTGCTCCCGCAAGACATTTAACAATGCATCTACCTGTACATCATTCAACAAAGAAGACACGATTACGGGTAAAGTATTATTAGAGCCAAGGAATTTGTACCTCAAGTGCGATGGAAGTGGTTTGAGCTCCAGGTGCGGTGGCTCCATGATTGAAGGTTTTGCGGGTGGTGTCATTCGATTCTCAAGGTCGAGGGAAAGCTTCTTTGGTGCATATGTATAGGCTCCACGCCCTTCCAATGCGTTGACCATCTCCGCATACCCCTCAATGTTCTCATCATCTAAATTTACCAAAATTGCCGCCAATGCCTCTCCGAGGCCTTCTTCTGCCATTTTCATCACAACGGCATCCTCTACTTCATCAACCACATCAATTACCGAAATTCCTTCATAAGCACTTGGCAACTTCAAACCTTTGCTTGCTTGGAAAGTGACTTCTTCATCATTCACCCGGAATTTGATTTCATGTCGTTCCGAGTTCATCAATGCCCTTCCCGACGCCAGGAATGGCCTCCCTAGGATGATAGGAATCTCTTTGTCGACCGCGTAGTCCAAGATGACAAAATCGGCCGGAAGAAGGAACTTCCCCACCTTTACCAGAACATCATCAACAATGCCCAAGGGTTTCTTTATAGTTCGATCGGCCATTTGCAAACGCATGCTAGTTGGTCTCGGCAATCCCAATCCCGTTTGCTTGTAAATAGCAAGAGGCATCAAATTTATACTAGCACCGTTGTCACAAAGTGCTCTAGCAAAATCTCTCAACCCAATGGTGCACGGAATAGTAAAAGCTCCCGGGTCTCCCTTTTTCTCCACGGTTGATGTAGTAATTATTGAACTAACCCGATGAGTCAAACTTACCACCTCATTCTTTGTTGTTCTCTTCTTCGTCATCAACTCTTTCAAGTATTTGGCAAACCCCAAAATTTCTTGGAAATCTTCCAAGAATGGAATGTTCACTGACAATTGCTTCAAGATGTCGTAGAATATTTCGAACTTACCATCCTCCACTCTTCGTGCAAAACGTTGGGGAAATGGAGGGCTAGGTCTAGGAATTGGAGGAGGAGCCTTTGGGGTCTCCTTCGCCTTCTCCACGGCCTTTCCTTTTCGTTCACTTTGAATCTCATCCTCTAGGAGGGTATCTCCAACCTCAACTACTACCGGTGACTCACCCCACGGTTCCTCTCCTTTATTATTGTTCTCAACCTTGTCCTGTAGCACCTTACCACTTCTTGTTGTTATGTCCATGCAATGAGATGTCGACCCACTTGGGCCGCTCTTCGGGTTGACTACTGTGTCACTTGGAAGTGTGCCTTTTTTCTTGGGAGTTTTCTCCCTTGATAGATCTCTCATTTGCAATTCAAGTTTTTGAATCGAAGCGGTGTGTGATCCCACCACCTCGGACATACTCCTCATTGTTGCATCACTTTTCTCTTGGTTTTGCAAGATCCGCTCTAGCATCCCTTCCATTTTAGATTCACCTGATGATTGTGAAGAGTTGGAATATTGCCCTCTTGGTGGTACATACGGATTGGGACTTCTATTGGGATGGTTGTTGTTGTTGTTCCACGATCCTTGACCGCCTTGTTCATTGCGCCAATTTTGTTGGCCTTGCCCTTGCGGGTTTGGCCTCCAATTGTTTTGTTGGCGATAACTACCTTGGGAGTTTTGAACATAGTTTGCTTCTTCCCATTCTTGATTTCCCATCGATTGCATGTCTTCCACCATATGCACTTTCTTGGTTTGATTTTCCTTGAGTATCTTTGACAATACATCAACATTAGTGGCGAGACCGACAATTACTTGGTCTCTCTCTTGATTCTCTTTGATCATGTTTGCCGGAGAAGGAGTGCCATAAGAAATTCCTCCAGTTGTATCTTCTGAATGACAAGCATGATTGTGCTTAGCCATCTTGTCTAGAATTTGCGTAATTCTAGCAAATGACTTATCCATGAAAGACCCATCCGCGGCATTCTTGGCAATTGACTGGGAGAGTGGGTCCAGACCCATGTAAAAA
>ML289690.1:83324-116752 GCA_005239495.1 Nicotiana undulata | reverse complement strand
GACGCACTCAGTCAATACCTTCCAGTATCACTCACAAGGCTCACAGATATAAGATTCAACCCCAAACAATGATAACAGATTAATAAACTAACAATTACTGAGACTGAGGCATGAAACATATGCAATAACAGGACTGAGTACACGAAAGAAAATATTCACAGATAGAGACAACAATAGCAGACCATTCCGGTCTGAACCTATTGGCGTGAAGCCTTAGCATTTATGCTTAACATGGTTTCTAATATATTCGAGGTAATTACCACCCTCACAGTACAAGTATCAGCCTGGAATAACCATTAGGCAGTGTCATGGGATGAGCCAGGCCACAAATATCCGGTGTACGCCCGCATGCCCGTCACTTGGCACGTGCGTCACCTTAATTAACATCAATTATCAGATAATTTGGGGTTTCGAACCCTCAATTCCAAGTTTGGAAACGTTACTTACCTCAAATCCGGCTAAAATACTACTCTGGAGTGCCTTTGCCTCTAAATTCGGCCTCCGAGTGCTCCAAATCTACCAAAAATCATATTTATCCATTATAATATGCTAAGGAATGAAGCCCAATCGAAATTTATAAAAAATACTCAAAAATCCCGAAATTGGTCAAAATCTGACCCCGGGCCCACGTCTCAGAATTCGATAAAATTTACAAAATTGGAATCCTTGTCCTTCCCCGAGTCTACCCATATCAAATTTATCAAAATCCGACCTCAAATGCCCATTCAAATCATCAAAAGAATTTCCAAACTTTTCTTCCCATTTTCCCTCAATTTCCACTTTGATTCTTCAATTTACATGGTAAAAATCAATACTAATTCGTGAAATTAGACTAAAAGTGATTGAAGAACACTTACCACAAGATTCCCACTGAAAATCTCTCCAAAACCTCCTTCTCCCGAGCTCTCTAATGGTGTTTTGAAATATGGCTAAAAACCCTCGTTTTTGAACTTAACTTTCTGCCCAATGATTCCTTCTACGCGATCGCGAACATCCAGTCGCGATCGCGGAGAACAACTCTGCTGCCCCACGAAATTACCCTACGCGATCGCAGACATCGACACGCGATCGCGATTCAGCAGAAACCTAAACCCACGTGATCCCAATCCCCTTCACGGGATCGCGAAGCGTAGCCATCTGAACCTCACTCGCTCCCTTCCTTCTACGCGACCGCAAACAAGGTCACGCGGTCGCGAAGACCAAATACTGCCATCATACGCGATTGCATCCTTCCCTATGTGATCGCATAGAATAAGTATCCAGCCCCCATCCTCTAAGCCTACGCGATCGCAGGAATCCCTACGCGATCGCGGAAGAGGAAACCAGAACCAAAACACCAGAAAAATATGCCATCTTCCAAGGCCAAAAATTGATCCGTTAACCACTTGAAACTCACCCGAGGCCCTTTGGACCTCAACCAAATATACCAAAACATCCTAAATGATCATTCAAACTTAGTCGAGCCTTCGAAACATAAAAAACAACATCAAAATAGCAAAAACCCATCGAATTCAAGCATATGAACTTCTAAATTTCTAAATTGCACCAACGATGCCGAAACTACCAAAAACAACTCTGATTGACTTGAAATTTTTCAGACATATCCAAAACAACATTACGAACCCGTTCTGACTGTCGAAATTCAATTTCGACCCTGATAGCCTATTTTTCACTGCCGACCGAAAATCGCCAAAAACTAACTTTCGCCAATTCAAGCCTAATTCTACACCGGGCATCACAAAATTATTCTGGATGCACTCCTAAGTCCCAAATCACCTAACGAAGCTATCTGAGCCATAAAATCTACATTCCGAGGTCGTTTACCAATAAGTCAACTCCCGGTTGACTTTTTCAACTCTAAGGCTACTTTTAGAGACTATGTGTCTCAATTCCTTCTATAACTCCTCCGATACCGAGCTAACCAACTCTAACACATCATGAACAGTCTAACCAAGCTATGACAAGGCAGAAACAGTGAAAATAATGTGTGTTCTACGTAACGACCGACCGGGTCGTTACATTATTATTATTATTCAACATTAAATGTACCATAATGTAATATTATTCTCAAAAAAGGTATAAAAGTCTATTAATATTTACATTGTATGTGTGTTTATATAGTAAATTACATGAGTGATTAAAATATTTAATTTTAATTACTTGCACACACATTTGAAGAAATTTTTGTGTTAAAATATTTACCTTTCAATAATTAAAAGTTATTCGTTAATAATATCTTATTAACATGGTACTTGAATCTAATTGATTGAATATTATTTTACTTATTCACGAATTATATTGTTAACATTTGTTGTCTTTTATCATTTGAATGACTTTTAATTATAATATAATTATTATTTAATTATAATTAGTATAAAAGGTAATTTTTTATTCCTCTAGAAGGTAAATTTTTAAGATTTTAAATCTCAAGTATTAGGACTTTCTTCCGGAAAGCAAAAGGCTTTATATTTACAGTTTGCCTAAATATTTCATGCTACAAAATTCCATGGAATTTGGTTCCTTTTCCCATATCTTTTTAAATTATTTGAAATTGTTTAAATAAGGAAGAGCGTAGTAATCAAAATTTATATAGTTCTCAACATGTATTTCGTGATTAAAGAAAATGATAAAGGAGTGCTAACTGAGTACGAGAGGAGTTTATACATGAAGAAAAATTAATAAGTAAAATTTTAATTGATTTTAAAGTCCTAAATATTCGACAAATAATTTAGATTAAATGACCATTTTGTGTTTGTAAAACTTATTTTTTAAAAATAAACAAGGGAATGATATTACGCTAAATGATTTTGCGCTTGACGAAGCGGATATAATTGATCCCGCTTGAACTAACTTGGGTCTGCCCAGCAACTAGCACTTCCGTAGCTAAGATTCTCTTGAACGAACTAAAGTAGTTTCTAGAATACTCTAAACTTGTCATTCTAAAACTCTAATATTGTGTTCTTTTAGCTCTTCAAAATTCCTTAAACATTTTAAATTTTCCATTAAAATATGTTTGATATTTATGTTGGTGATATTTTCTTACATAAAGATCTCGCCAGCAACGCTCGGAATGTGAAGAAATGGAGGCTAGTTGGCGAACCCAACCTTCGAGATCCGGAATAGCACCGGAGAACCAAGCAGAAGCCGCACCACGAAATGAAACTTAGATCGGGAAAAGGAATCAATCAAACAAGAAAACAAACACCATTGATGAAAATAGGACTTACGTTTCATATTCCGTTCCTCGGGGAATGGCATCTTCTCGGCAAGAATCAAATCGGAGGTGTTGATTCGGACGAACCGACCCATCCAACTCCGATCTTTGTCTTCATCTATACTCGAGAACAATATTTTCGTAGTGCGCTGGAGCTTTATTAAACCACCTCGATAAAGACGAGGACTATACAACCTGATTAGATGGTCGAGGGTGAAAGGAATCCCCTTGACTTTGCTCGAAAAGAATCTGAGCAGGTTCACGATGCGCCAAAACGAAGGGTAGATCTGTCCCAGGGTCACTCGATATTGGCGGCAAAAATCGAGTATGACCGGGTCCACGGGCCCCAATGTGAAAGGGTATGTAAACACTCAAAAACCCTTTTCACATGAGTGGTGATATCCTTCTCAGGGAAGGAATCACCACCTCTTTGTTGCTCCAACTGTAGTCCTTTTTCACTTGCTCGAGATCGTCTCCAGATATCGAGCAACTGTAACGGGACATGGGCTCACACCGACTAGGAACTGAAGGGGGCATGTCTGTTTTAAACTCAGAAGTCAGTTCACACGGCCCAGGAACGCACTCCTCAACGCATGGCTCCACCAGCGTCTTGTCGCCGGCCGACCTCGAAGAGGAGGCCCCTTCCTTTCGCGGCACCGTTTTAGAGGTCTTAGCCATTGATATAAGTGAAGAAAGCAGAAGGTAAGTATAAGGTTGGCGGTGATAGGAAGAAGGAAGGAAGAGTTTGAAAGTTGAGAGATTTAATCAAAATAAAAGTAAAGCTTAAAGCGAAGGTAAAGTTTGGATCATGGAAGGAGGTGATATTTATAAGTTTGAGACGACGGTTCGATGATACTAGTGGCCGACCAACGACTGACATGCATTGATGGTTTTTGGTAACCGAACCGACGGGACACTTCGGTCATATCTGTCGCTTACGTCACGTGGGCGACGTCATAATCGAAGTATCGAGGAATTGAGGCTCAAATCGTTTCTTATCGTTTCGTTCCAAGAAACGCGGGGACTATCTGTATACGGTGAAACCACACCCGATTTTACGAACTCGAGGGTATGCCTCGAGAGTGAGCCAGGATCGAAGCAAGCTCGGGTTTGAAGAACACGAAGACTAAGGGATCGAGATCAGGCTAAATCGACATTAAAGTAACCGAATCACGAGATGTCCGCAATCGACCACCAATCTCGGCGAGAATCTCGGAATTGGCAGAATCATTAATGGTTATTGATATCAATCATGCATTTTACTTCCAAAAGTAGAGTTATACCTTATTTAGGATTCCTCTACTATATAAAGAGGAACCCTGTTCATTTGTAACTGACAATGATCACCTACGCATTCACTGAAAAATATAAACGCTCTGCTCATTTACCCGCTTTTAATTCTTTACTGTTTTTATTGTTCATATTATTCTTGTTGTTCTTACTGTTCTTGGCAATTGATCTCGAGCCTAATTCAGATCGAGGTCGATAACTTACAATTATACTGGTTTGATCTATTTTAATAGTTTAATTCATTTTTATATTTAGCTATTTATCAATTGACATTGAATTAGATCACGTATCCCTATAACCATATTACAAGTTTAATTGTTACTCGTATTTCGAGGTAAACAGATGACTTTTGAACAAACAAGACAAACTTTATATTACTTGCTCACTTTGTATCTTGCCTTCTGAAAAGAGGTAAACGATGCAGGTTAAAGGTTATTCCTTAAAGCTAATTCCAAATCGTTGATAGTAATCTAGCGTATACAGCAATTTATCTGTCGTGCACCATGTGGGATTATTCTCTACGCATAATTAGATTGAGTCACAATCAAGCATTCATGTCAGCCCCTTTAATTGAGATACAATGTTTCGTTAAAATTTATTCGCATCCGAGGTTTATATTAAATCGTACTATATTATCATGGTTAAGTCATGTATTAAGGCGAAATATGTACTATTTAATTACTCTATTCGTTTTAATTTATGTGAATTTGTTTGACTGGCACAGAGTTTAAAATAAATAAAGATTTTTGAAATTTATGGTCCTAAACAAGTCAAAAAGGGGTCATAGTATTTGTGTGGTTATAAAAGCTTCTCATTAAGGGTAGAATTGTAAGTTTAAGCTAAATTATTATCAAATTAAGAAAATGATCATTCTTTTTGCAACGGACCAAAAAGGAAATAGGTTCACATAAGCTGGTACGTGAGCGAGTATGATTTAGTGATAAAAGTGTGTGTGTGTGTGTGTATATATATATATATATATATAGGGGCGGCCCGACGAGTTTTGTGGCCTAAAGCCAAACTTTATGATGGGTCTTAACTTTTTAATTATTTTTTTTTTTGCTATTTATTTGAAGTCTATTTTTTTAAAGCTTTTCTTAGATACAAAGTTATTTAATTTTCTTATAATCAATAACTCCTAATAAGTATTTCACAATTAACAATATAGTTAATCCACTTAACCTTTCTTGTGACATTGTTGTTCTTAGGTAAGATTTTATCAATTTTAATTTTGAAAACTTCTTTCCGCTGAAACAACGTAACATGAGTTATGACCATTATTCCGTAAGCAATTTAAGCATTTGGAAAAGAGTTAAATCTTTTTATTTGATTAAGTGTATCAATTAAATAATTATCTTCTAATTGTATTATTTTTCTTAATATTTTTAATTCAGAACTAAACTATCAATATATATTTGATTATTATGCTTTAAGGAACATTCAAGATTAAGACAATATTTTTTTAAATTTTCAACTTCTAGTGATCTTAGTTTTTACCGCCAAATAGAAAATCAAAAATATTTTCATATGCTTCAAATTGTTCAAATCTATTTTGAAGTGAAAAATAGCCTAGTCTATTATGTATAAAACTAATCAACTCTAAAGTACTTTTCTCGAAATATTTTGAGATTTCATTATCAACATTCACATCAAATTATTACTTCCTATACATCACACGTTTCTTACGAATTTCGGGTTCAATATTCATTTCAAGTACAATTTTCATGGTAGAAATCATATTTTGCAAATCCTCTTCTCTATATTTGTTAGAAATAAATCAAACATTTTCACTTTACAGAACTCTTTTTTTAACTTATACATGTATTGGTAAAAATGATCTTCACACGTGTAACAATTATGGTGACTCAGCAAACTATGTGGAGCAATGAAAACATGACAACTGGAAGAGATTTTATGAAGAGGTACGAGATAAAAAGGAATGGAATAGCATACCCACAGGGTAATCAGATACGGGAATCTCAACCTGATTGAGAAGATGAAGAGACACAGTCAAAATGAATCAAGGCAGAATAAAGGGCAGATTCGGAGATCTTCAATTAATGAGCCAAACATTACATAATCTTCACGCAACAGTTACGATTAATCATTGTAAACGTTACATTAATGACATTATTAGCCATTAATGCTCAATCACTGAAAAGGGTAGACATTATACTAAGAAATTCCCTATAAAAGGGAGAAAAATATAACTTGTAAGGACACGTTCGAACCGCTATTGAAATATACTTACTTTTTATGCACCTTACTGCTTTCTATTTACGAATTTACTTGCAATTATTAGTATATTCTTTGGCTATCAGAAACCCGTGTTCTTCTTAAAATAGCTTTGGTAGAGAATCTAATTCTTTGGTTAAACAAATTGGTTGCGTTACCGAGAATCTGATAATCTCCATTTTTTCTCAAACAACATTCTATGAATTATGTCGAACGCCAACGACAACAACCAACAGAGGATTGGAACTCCAGTTCCATCACCTTCAGGATCTCCACGAGGCTCAAGGTAAAATTCCTCAAATAGATCTACGACTCAAAATAATAATCACAATAGAAATGAACAAACAGGAGAACAAGATCAGGTGAAGCAAATGGTTGGTGAATATGTGACTCAAGCCTTACAAGCTTTCATGGGGGGACTACCGGCTGCATCACCTACACCTCCTCCTAACAACACCGTAAATGTGGAAAATCCACAATCCGGATTGGCAAACGCAGGAAGTGGAGGCACTCCAAATGAGTCCCTCAAAGCAAGACTAGGTATGTCCAGTAATCCAAAATTACAATCTTTCTTACTAACCCTGCAGAAACAGGTGAAGGAACAAAATGATCGAATCGAGCAAATTCCTGGAGTACCATCTGTCATCAAAGTCATTGACGTTGATAGATATTATCAACAACCTTGGAAGCCAAGTGCAGCACCCTTGCATATCCCCAAGAAATTCAAAATGCCTGATATTCCCAAGTACGACGGGACAACCGATCCACGTGATCATGTAACTGCTTTTACCATCGGAGTAAAAGGCAACGACCTGACTAAACAAGAAATTGAGTCAGTCCTAGTCAAGAAGTTCGGAGAGACACTCACCAAAGGATCCCTAACATGTTATTCTCTTCTACCTGAAAGTTCTATTGACTCTTTTGCTGAGCTTGCAGATTCTTTTATAAAAGTGTATTCCGGTGCGCAAAAAGTCGAAAAAAGAATTGAAGACATATTCAAAATAAAACAAGGAGACGCGGAGTTGCTTCGTGAATTTGTAGACAGGTTTCAACGAGTAAGAATGCTACTACCAAGGGTACCTGACCATTAGGCAGTCATGGCATTCGCAAGCAATTTAAATGACAAAAGCTTAGAAGCCACGAGAAGACTCAAGGAAAGCTTGAGAGAATTCCCAGCCACGACATGGAACGATGTTTATAACAGGTATAACACCAAGCTGCAAATAGAAGAAGACACCATTGCTCAATCAAAAGCTGAAGATCGAACCAGTTCTAGACGCTCCGAACCAGAAAGGAGAACATGTAAGAACATGTATGACCCTTATATGGGACCTTCAGGACGAGAAACGCGTCCCAGGTTTGAAAACACCCGTTCAGAATATAGACCATCAAATAGAGATACGAGCTCATCCTCATCAAGATCCATAAAGGATCAGGATGAACGAAATAGAGGTAATACAAGAATTGGAGACCACAACTTCAGTGTAAGTACTTATGAATTAATTACAGTACTGAGAAATTTGGGAGATAAGGTTCAATGGCCCAAATAAATGAGGTCGAACCCAAATAGAAGAAATCCAGACTTCTTGTGTGAATTCCGTAACGATCATGGAAACAGAACATCAGATTGCAGATTATTGCAAGGTGAGGTAGAACAATTATTAAGACAGGGCTATCTAACAGAACTGTTTAGTGAAAGGGTAAACATGCATATGAAGAACAGGAAGGAGCCACCAAAACCACTATCTCCAAAGCGAACAGTAAACGTGATACATGGAAGAGAGAAGGTGAATGGAGTAGTCTTCAAAAGAACAACAAAATTCACAATCACACACGGGAAGCGGATTCGTGAAGACATGGAAGCAGACAATATATCGTTCGACGATGCAAATATCAACGGATTACTGCTTCCTCATAACGATGCACTGGTAATATCCCTACTTATACATGACACTAACGTAAAAAGAGTGTTGATTGATACATGTAGCTCAGTCAACATCATTTAGTCGAGAGTTTTGGAAGAAATGCTAATGGAGGATTAAGTAATCCCAAAATCACGAGCCTTATCTGGGTTTGACAACTCTACGGTCATATCAAAAGGAGAAATTGAGCTTAACACCTATGCCGAAGGAGTAATCAGAAGTACAAAATTCCAAGTCATTGATACCGATATGGCTTACAACGTAATCATGGGAAGACCATGGATCCATGACATGAAAGCAATACCATCTACTTTACATCATGTGATTAAATTCCCTTTCAAATGGGGAATTCAACAGATTCGAGGCGATCAACAAACCTCAAGGAATATAAATTCCGTAGTACACTCTAACAAAAGGGAGGTAGTTGAAGGATGAAAAGACGAGGAAATCACCCAAACAGGTACGGAAAAAACTGTCACCCAAACAGGTATGGAAAAAACTGTTACTCAAATAGCTACGAAAAAAGACAGCCACGAGAAGGTGAACCAAGTCACCACAGAAGAAATATCAAAACATACGGACATGGATTCAGACCTGATGTCATTCGGGAACTAGAAGAGGACGAGCATATCAAAACAACTACCGAAGAACTCGAAGCTGTTCCACTGTTCGAGCAGAAACCTGAACAAAAAGTTCACATAGGCACGAGGCTAAGCCCCAGTAGAAGAGGTAAGTTAATTGAATATTTAAAGGCTAACGCATATTGTTTTGCTTGGTCCCATTCAGACATGACAGGTATTCCTCCAGAAGTGATGACTCATAAACTAAATGAAGATCTATCATTCATGCCTGTCAAGCAAAAGAAAAAAATGCAAGGACCATTCAAGAACCAAGTGATCGACGAAGAGACGAGGAAAAAACTTCCTTTATTACAAACATGGGGACTTATTGTTACAAAGTCATGCGTTTTAGCCTAAAAGATGCTGGAGCCACGTATCAAAGGCTAGTGACCAAGATGTTCCAGGAACATCTGGGGAAGACAATGGAAGTGTACATTGATGACATGCTGGTGAAATCAATACAAGCGGAAGATCATTTCCAGCATCTTTCAATTACCTTCGAAATCCTGCGCAGGTATAATATGAAATTGAATCCAGAAAAATGCGCCTTTGGCGTAGAATCAGGTAAGTTTTTGGGTTTCCTTGTATCAAATAGAGTAATAGAAGTAAATCCTACTCA
Organism: Nicotiana undulata; assembly: GCA_005239495.1. Taxonomy (NCBI): domain Eukaryota; kingdom Viridiplantae; phylum Streptophyta; class Magnoliopsida; order Solanales; family Solanaceae; genus Nicotiana; species Nicotiana undulata. Next base: position 106,852 of record ML289690.1, on the reverse strand, counting down.
AATTAAAGCTATTTATGAAATACCCAATATACTTACGAGCAAAAAAGAAGTTCAAAGACTAACAAGACGAATTGCAGTCTTAGGAAGATTTATCTCCAGGTCTTCGGAGAAGAGTTTTAAATTCTTTTCAGTTCTAATAAAGAAGAATCAGTTCGAATGGACTGAATAATGTCAACAATCTCTCAAAGATCTGAAGGCCTATCTATCAAAACCCCCGTTGTTGTCTAAGCCAAAAGATGGGTAAAGGCTGTATGTCTATCTTGCCGTTGCAAAAATTACCGTAAGTGCGGTACTGGTAAGAGAGGACAAAGGTAAACAATCTCCAATTTATTATGTAAGCAAGTCTATATTAGATGATGAAACTAGATATCCTCATCTAAAAAAATTATCCTTAGCTCTAATCATGGCAGCTAAAAAGTTAAGACCATATTTTCAATGCCATCTGATCACTGTTGTGACCTTATACCCATTGAGAAATATTTTGCATAAACAAGAATTATAAAGTAGATTAGCTAAGTGGGCAATAGAATTAAGCGAACATGACATAATATATCAGCCTAGGAGTGCAACAGAGTCTTAAATTTTAGCTGATTTCGTCGCTGATTTTAATACTAGCATAATCCCTAAAGTGGAAAAAGAGTTACAACTCTTTAACGGGGCTAATCTAGGAATATGGACCCTATTTACTGACGGCTCTTCTAACGTAAAATGAGATGGCTTGGGAATTGTTTTAATATCACCTACGGGTGAAAAGATATGACAAGCTATTAAATGTTATTCCATAACTAACAATTAAGCAGAGTACAGCTGTCATTGCAGGGCTTGAACTAGCACGAGAACTCTCAATCGAGCAGATCGTGATCAAAAGTGACTCTCAACTGGTGGTAAACCAGATGTAGGGGACTTATATTGCTAGAGAGACTCGGATGCAACAATATCTGAAAAAGGCACGAGACCTAGTAAGACAATTGCAATCATGGAAGGTTATGCAAATACCAGGGAGGAAAATGCAGAAACGGATGCATTAGCTAACCTCGCAGAAGTTGTAGAAGTGAAAAATAAAGACAATGCAATTGACATACACCTATTTCACTCAGCAATCGACCAGGACAAAAATGAGGTAACATTTAACAATTTAACCTGGGATTGGAGAAACGAAATTTTAATTTTTTTGCAGAATGGTACCGTACCCAAAGATAAAAAAGTAGCTCAAGCACTTCGCGGAAAAGCTGCACGGTACTTCCTTATTCGTGATACTTTATACCGCAAAATGTTTGGAGGTCCCTTAGCAAAGTGCCTCGAACCCAATCAAACGGAGTTCGTGATGAAGGAAGTACCCGAAGGACACTGCGGAAATCATGCCGGAGCAAGATCCTTAGTCAAAACCCTAATCAAAGCAGGGTACTATTGGCCAAAATTGGAAGAAGAGGCTGAGCATTTCGTAGCTAAATGCGACAAATGTCAACGATATGCTAACAACATGCATCGACCAGCAGAGTTACTTCACCCAGTGGTATCACTATGGCCATTCATGAAATGTGGCATGGACATAGTGAGACCCCTTCACCCAGCTAAAGGAAAGGTACGATTCCTACTCGTATTAACTGATTATTTCACAAAGTGGGTGGAGGCAGACACTTTTAAACAAGTGCAAGAAAAAGAAGTGAAAATCTTCATATGGCGACACATAATAAGATGCTTTGGAATACCGAAGGAGATCGTATGTGAAAATGGACCGCATAGGCTCACAAATCACAGAATTCTTTGAAAGTTGGCAAATCAAACGAATCACTTCATCACCATATCACCTCGTGGATAATGGGCAAATCGAGTCAACAAACAAAGTCATCGTCAACAATCTAAAGAAACGGTTGGAAAAAGCCAAGGGAAACTGGCCCGATGAGCTACCGGCAGTATTATGGGCTTACAGAACCGTTGCAAAAACAGCTACGGAAGATACTCCATTCGCGCTTGTTTACGGTTCAGAAGCTTTAATACCGGAGGAAATTGGCGAACCAAGCACAAGGTTCACAACAACAACGGAAGAAACAAACAACGACGAATTAAGGACAAAGCTCGAGCAAAGAAGATAAGTTGCACTAATACGTATGGCAGCCCAGAAACAAATTATAGAGTGATAATTCAACAGAAAAGCTCACCTCGGATATTTCAAAATTGGGGACTTCGTTCTCAAAAAATTCTTCAAATCAACGAAGGAAGCTGGTGCATGGAAGCTAAATCCAAATTGGGAAGGACCTTACAAAGTCCGTGGCATCACCGAAAAAGGCGCTTATGAGTTGGAGGCTATGGACGGTAGAATCTTACCAACCAGTTGGAATGCTGCTCATTTGAAGAAGTACTACTTCTGAGTAAAAGGAATACCCCCGGTCAGGTATCATTACGTTCAATTTTACTTTTGTACAGTTAAAATTATATTAACCATTTTAGATGATAGGAAAAAAGTTAACCCATCACCAAATGATGATATTAGACCTGCAAAGACACGAGGAAGTAACTGAATTCCCGGTCTAGGGTTACAACTTTCTGATGGACCTTTTTAAGGGTTAAGCAGTCATAATCTAAGAACTATATACCTTCGAGTCCAGTATGTTTTTCCTTTTCAGGAAAAGGACCACAAGGAATGAATAGTCAAGTGCTCGAGATTTCATTCTTCAAAGTTCAAACACTTGGGGGACTATAAAGTATGGAAGGCAAAGATGAAGCAAAGAAGACTATCAAAAAGTCAAAGCTCGAGCCTGAAGATCCATCTTCCCAACAAATCGAGTACTATGAGCAAAATAAAAGAGCCAAAGACTCAAAACACAAATCCTGACTCAAAAACCTTCGAAAAACATATTCGTAAGTGTGTTCAGGTTAAAGACAGAATATTAGTTATGGTAAAAATGCACATCTTTGTACTTACTCAAAAACTGTTGTAAATGAAAACATTTATGGATGAAAGATCATTATCCTTGTACTTATTCAGAAAATTGTTATAAATGAAAACAGTTACGGATGAAAGATCACTATCCTTGTACTTATTCAGAAAACTATTGTGAATGAAAACAGTTACAGATGAAAAAGCATTACCCTTGTATTCATTTAAAAATTGTTATCAATAAAAATAGTTATGGGTAAAAATTCATACCCTTATATTTAAAAAACTGTTATAAACGAAAACAGTTATTCCCTTGTACTAATTCGAAAAAACTGTTGCAAAAGAATAACAGTTACGAGTACAAGTTCATATCAAATCTGTTGAAAGAAAAAGTAGTTACAAAATGAGTTATAGACGATACACAAACACATGTGAAATGTTATGAAAGTTTGAAACAATGCAAAACTTTCTTCGAAACATTGTTAAAGAAAAACATGTGAAATTCCTATCTCTCTTTTGTATATTTACACCATTATGAAGTTGAGACGTCTTTTTCCTTAAGTGTGGATAAAAAAGGGCCCTCTTTTATAAACCGTGTCTATTACGAAAAGGTACGAACAATCTAAGCATTTTTTAATGCAAAAACGCAGGGGTGAACCAAAAACCTCAAAAAGAAAGCATGCAAAGACTTAAGAGTGAAACAAAAACTCAAAAAAAAGCTAAAGTCATGCTAATATTGATATTAATATATTACGGCAAAATATACTAAGTGTTAACTTAATCTAAGCCGGATTAATTTATACATTGATTGCCCCTAAGTTGTCAGTTGGGGACTTACAAAGGATCCAACTTTACCCCCGATGGGACTGGGGGTAACCACCAATTGATACAAATAATAATAAAAAAAAGAACTTAGTTCTTTAAACTTTTCCAGATGGGGGGTTGTCTTCACTGGCAGAATAAGCATCTTGAGATGGGGAGACACAAGCAGCAGGGACCTCAACCTCAGGTGAAGAGAGATTCTAACTTTGCTGCGATTTTTCAATCGTCTCTCTGGTTTTAGCAATTTCGGCTTCCAAGTCAAAACCTTCTTGGCCCATTTCCGTCAATGTGTCAAGACGGGCATTCAGATAAGCCCAGCTTACATCGACGGCTACCTTGTCTTCAAGATCTTCATAATCCTTCTCCCACTATTCAACTTCAGCTCTTAACTCATTTCTTTCAACCACAGTAGCATCGTGAGAGGCCTGCAAAGGATTGAGGGATCATTCCAGAAACCGAACCTTCTTTGAGGAGTTACGGAGGTCTTCCTGGGTCTGGGTGAGAAATTGAACAAGTTCATTAGAGTATACCTCCTTCTTGTCCAACAAGGCCTTCAGGCTCCTAATCTTCTATGTGGCACGGGAGAGCTGCTCTACAAATGAAGACTCTAAGACACTCTTGTCCTTGCCTGCCTGGTTCGAAGACGCCTTCTCAACGACCAGTTCTGCTGCCATAACCCTAACTTGCTGCTCTAAGGTACACTTTTCCTCCTCCACTGCCTCCGTGTCAAGTTGTAGACTCTCGTACTGCTCCTTCCAATTATCAGCCTCAATACGGAAATCCTTTGCTGCTTGTTCCATTTGAGAGACCCTCTTCATTAACTCTATGCCTATAAGATTGATCTACAAAAGAAGATAAATTAGATACGGTAATAATATATATGAATGCATATGAAGGGAAAGAAAATTTTACCTTTAAAGACGAGTGCGCAATCTCGTTCATCCAAGTAAGGAAGCCGAGACTTTTTCAAGAGACTGCCCGTAGTAGGAACCTCTATTGTAACTTGCCTCATCTCCTTCCTGATGGAAGACCATACTTCTAGAGAAGGCACGGAAGCGAGGGCGGATGAAGTAGCCACGAGCAGAGTAGGCTGAGAAACGGAAACAACCACGGGAACAGAAGCAGCAACGGGAGTGGGAATAGCCATGGGAGCAGAAACAACAACGGGAGCAATTGAAGGAAGTTCCTTAGGAGCAGGAGGAGAGAAAACAACAAGAGGGGCTTCATAATTTCTGATACCAAAACCTTGATGAAACATGAGATCAACAGATTCACGAAAGGGAGAGGGAGTTGCATCCTCGGGAGCAGAAAGTTCAGATTCAGGCACGGGAGGATCAACAACAGGTGAAGACTCGTCGTCAAAGACCACCCTCCTCCTACGTGACCTGTGGACCAGCGAACCCTCATCTCCCTCTTCCTCCTATAAGGTCCTGGACCACTTGCATTTCTTTTCGACGAGGAGGAACCAACAATGATCTCCTGGGCCTTTACCAGGGACAACCTTGAAGCGGACACCACCGCAGCAGAACTTCCACGAGCAGCAAACCCTAACAAATGAAAGGGGTCAGATAAAGCTTAAAAGAAGAAAGAAGTAAAAACAAAAACTTCGCTTACCGTGAGTCTTAACCTTCCAACCAAACCTCACAGAGAAGTACTTCCACGAAGGTTCTTCTAAGGGATCAATCAACAAGAGTTTTTCTACCCAATCACGAAAACCGGAGACATTCTCAACGGTTCCCATGGTTGCTGCAAAAGAAAAAGAAACAGCCACGGTACTAATAACCTATCAAAAGCAAAGCAAAGGAAAGTGAGAAAAACTGTACTCACGTGCAAAGTTCCACTTCCCAGGGAAGTGGAGATTTTTTTCACCTACTAAACCTGCAGTAGGGACAACAACATACTGGAGATACCACCCTCGGTCTTTATCATCATCAGGAGTAACTAACACCCTTTTACTCCTAGCCGCGAGAGTAAACACTCCTTGGCGGAACAACATCGGAGAATAAAGGTGAATAAGATGATGAAAAGTAAAGGGTAGGGAAGCTAAATTAGCCAAATACCTAAGGCACGCGACAACTCGCCACACAAGACAACTGACTTGTCCCAGACAAACTTTGAAGAATCGACAAAACTCGATAATAACGGGTTCGATGAGAGACTTGAATCCTAATGTGAAAGGATAAGTATAAACATTAGAATACCAGTTTTGTAAGAGGTTATTCTTTGGTTATCATTGGGAACAATAATAGGAAAATCATGCTTCCAGTAACAATCCCTGCGTACAAGAGACACTAAACCCTCTGTTATTTGGGTAGGATAAAGGTCATCACTATCGTGGGAAGACATTGAAGAAAGCTGCTCACTCATGGCCTGACTATCCCTAGCAAAAGAAAACTCCGCAGGAACTATCTCATCAACCCTAGGTTCACGAAGCGGTTCGTTGTGTTCTCTAATTTTTAATGAAGATCTAGAAGCCCTAGCCCTTGGAGAAGATAAAGAAATAGTAGACCTGGAAGAAGATGGGGGAGTAACACGAGAGGAAGAAGAACCCCTGGAAGGAGTAGAACCTAAGCTCCTAAGCCTACCGCCTCTCCTACTCCGTGTTGAAGCAAAAGAAGGAGTCAGTTCATCTACATTAATGACCCTCTTAGATTGCTGATTTGAAGAAGACATATTTACGAAGACGAAGAATTTACAAACAAAGAATGAAGATTAGAAGTTTTTTGTGAAAGTAAAGAAAGGAAAATGGGTATTTATACTCGAAAGAAACCGTCAAAAAATGGAAAAAACAGTGATGTGAAAGTCATAATTGAAGTTGTCACTTCGTGACTGATGCAACCGCAAAAAGCCCTAAAAGGCGCCGAATAGTTGCAGAACCAATCTGGGAATGCCACGTGGCACGTGCATTAAATGGAAGTGACAAGCGACGAATACATTAAGAGATGGATGCAATAGTACGAGTGAAGCGGCGACAAAATATTCCCTCCATAAATGAGTATCCACTTACCAAATATTAATCGATAAATAAATAGTAAGTGAGGAGACTATCTGTATTGGTAAAAATGAGCTTCACATGTGTAATAATTATGGTGACTCAGCAAACTATGTGGAGCAATGAAAACATGACAACTGGACGAGGCTTTATGAAGAGGTACGAGATAAAGAGGAACGGAATAGCATACCCACGGGGTAATCAGATATGGGAATCTCAACCTGATTGAGAAGATGAAGAGACACAGTCAGAATGAATTAAGGCAGAATAAAGGGGAGATTCGGAGATCTTCAATTAATGAGCCAAACGTTACATAATCTTCACGCAACAATTACGATTAATCATTGTAAACGTTACATTAATGCCATTATTAGCTATTAATGCTCAATCATTGAAAAGGGTAGACGTTATATTAAGAAATTCCCTATAAAAGAGAGTAAAATATAACTTGTAAGGACACGTTCGAAGCGCTATTGAAATATACTTACTTTTTATGCATCTTACTGCTTTCTATTTACGAATTTACTCGCAATTATTAGTATATTCTTTGGTTATCAGAAACCCGTGTTCTTCTTAAAATAGCTTTGGCAGAGAATTTAATTCTTTGCTTAAACAATACATAGTCTATTAGTAGTAACAAAAATTGGAGCTCCCACAAATATGGGGCCTAAAGCAGTTGCTTTACACTACAAAAAAAAATGTTATTTTCCGACTACAGATTCCGACTACCAAATAGTAGTCGTAATTTTCCAACTACAGCAGTCGAGAAAGTATAATTTATTTATTTTTATTTTTTAAATTTGTAGGGGACTGCTATTTCGACTGTAGTAGTCGTAAAATTTGACGCAAAATACTGTGAAAAAAATAAAAATAAATTATAAAATAATTTTCCCACAATTTTAGTTAAGAAATCAACTAAAGTTGCTGCCCACTGTAATCGACAAATAAATCAATTTGACCAAAATAAAAAAGAAAATAAAATAATTTTATTAAAAAAACGATTAAAGTTGCCGCCCACTATAATCGAAAAATAAGTCAATAAAATTTGACCAAAATAATAAAAGAAATTTCCGAAAAAAATAAAATAAGTGGAAAACTAGGTTTTATTTCGCTCATCTCCTCCCTTTTTCAGTCTCCTCTCTCTCACGAGTCACGACCAACTTCTCTCAACCATTCCACCACTCCGCTGCCACCTTCACTTCTCTTGGGTAAGTTGATCAAGAACCAAATTTCTTTTTTCTTCTTTGCCAATATGTCGTGTGATTAACTTTTTCTTAATATTAACTTGTAAAAGTCATCCCCTACTCATTCTTCCACCCAAAGCTTCTTCTCCTTTCCCTATTCATACACATCTCCCCAAAACCTTAGCTTTTACAATTTTCCCAATTTTTACTTGTGTTTGTGCCTTTTTGAGCTTCTTATTTACTTTACTACTTAATTTTTCGATTTAATTTGTTTTTAAGGTTCAAAATTTGAACAATGACGTATGAAATTGTAATCGTCTTGTTATTTATGAGAACAAAGAGCTTAAACTAAATGCTATTTTCTTTTTTTATATACCATTATGTCATAGATACCATGCCAATAGGGTTCAATTTGAGATTAAAATATGACCATTCCATTATGTTTGATAGTTTCCTGTCACTTTTCTTGTTAGCATGATCTGGGATTAAATGATACTTAGAAGATTGGAGTATTAGAGCTTCCCAAGTATATTGCACTTTCTTTTCCCTCTTTGGTTTTGGTTATTCACTGTAATTTGCTGAAACTTGTTATTCTCATTGCTTATGAAATTGTACTTCCAATGGTTTAAACTTTGCGAGGAATATTGCTTTTTGAGCTTAATTTGCCTACACTGACAATGCAAAACAAGACACATTAGGTATTACAATAAGTTAAAATATATGATACTGTTGTAATTTTTTGCACTGTTAGTCATGAAGATAAGTTAAATCCTTTTTATACAGATAAATTATTGGTATGTGATGCTGATAGGTCCTTGGTTCATATTCAGTACAAGTAATCTTAATGCTTAATTTAGCATGATGATTTACTCGAGCATTTTAGGTAATAATTTTAGGCTGCAGATCATGAACTTACAAAAAGAGAAATAACCTTCTATAAAAATTGGTCCATTTTTGTTTTTACCATGAAATGGAAAAGACCATTAAGTCGCAGTGGTGATCATATGTTTACATTAGGCCATGTGTTGCTAGGAGTCCGTTTATCTGTTTAGATATTTGTATGTCAGTTGGCAAAGTAGAGAATTTCTAGTGTTAGACCCCAAATTATTGAATACAGGAATCAACTGGTCCAAATAGAGCGATACCGATAGTGAGGATTCATTGATAAGTAAAATTACTCTTGTTCGGCCTTTGATATGTGCATTTACTCTTGCTTATACGCAAAGGTCATAACCAAACAAACCCACGGATCGCATATCTAAGATTTGGGGGGTTTTAAGTAGTGTTGACCCTTTTAGGTCTAAGCTCGGCATCTTTAGTTAAATTATAATAAAACTAAACAAGCAAGTGAGCATGTTGGACCACATAACTAGTGCATTTAGTTACTAACAGTTGCTTAACGCCTATATCCGTAGAGAAAATTTAAGTCTACCAGGAGCTACACCAAAATAAACTGTTAATGTTTACCCAAATCCACCACCATATAGTTCCGTGATGAAAATGAAACAGGAGAGATACCTTTACCACTGGCATCTAATCTTGAGACAATAAGGTGACCAAAAGAATCCACGCATCCCAGTGTTAAGCAACCAGTGCCTGTAGAGAGCTAGACATAGCATCGAGTTGTTGACAAGTAGAGGGTAGCTTCTTCAAGTACTTACGAGAAAAAAAATCACTTGTAAACTAATGGAAAAACTGCATAGCAAAAAAGTAGTGAAGATAGAAAAGAAGTAAAAGCAGCAAATTCTTAAAAGGAAACAAGGTAGAAAACTCTTCAGATGTACCACAGTATGGTACAAAAACTTTCTAACTTAAGAAAAAAGTTTTAATACTAGTTTTATAATTCAATGATGTGATATGACAGACCATTCTTGTCGTTTCTTTTTCTAGTTCCCCTTCTTTGTCTCTCTATCTATATGTATCACTGTCTCCCTCACATCATTCTCTTGGGTGGAAAGCAGAGTGAACTCCTTTATCACCATGCCTTATTTCAATACCTCAGGAGGATTATTTCAGAATAAGAGAATACCAACAAACTTTTCAGTAAATCACAAGAGCAGCCAATTGTTCTGCTTTATTATCTGATGGCAGCATTAAATCCTAAAAAAATCATGGCCTACCATCCATTAATGTTCATGCTGAAAAAAATGATGGCAGCATTAAATCCTAAAGAACTCCAAAAGATTCTAAATGCGAAATTAAGATCCAATTTCAGTTCTTGGTTTCCTTACTGATATTGAATGGTTGACATTGCACCATTGGCATTTTGGAGTTCAATGTTGAGTTGTTGGCTTCCAAGTGATACTGAAGTTCAATAGCTGCTTATTCTTCTTCTTTTTTCCTTTTTTTTATTTGATAAGTATTGAACTTTGTTAGTTCTTATGAATCTGGATATAATAACTTCTGTTTGAAAATGTTGATATAAAATTTACCTACATATTTATTTGGTATCACTTTTTATTCTACGTTCATCTTGATTTTGTAGAAAACTGAAAGAGTACAAAGGTTATAACTAAAGGAAGGTTGTCACTACTGGTTTATCATCCATTTCGACTTTTATTTTTTGGTTTCGTCCTTGCTGCGACAAGTATATCTATATATCTTTTTTTTAAATATATGTTTATGAAAAATATATCTTTATATAATTCATAGGACTTGCCTCATTCTTCATGTACCTTGTTTGCCAATAACTAAATGGTTGGGTTTCATTTGTGTAAATTTGAAATTTTAGTTTCATTTTGATGCTAAGAGTTAACTATTAATTTATATTTACATGTTATTCATTTCACTTTAAGTTTGAATAAAATAATGAAATAATAGTATGTAATAATTAAAGTATTTAGCATAGTACTAATTGCACTTTCTCCGAATATTATTGTTGTTGCAAATTTAACTAGCCAATTGGACATGTGAGACTTCTCTTGTTGAATTTTGATTCCCCTATAAACTAGTAGATATGCTTTTGAACGTAATCAATCTAATTTTGGTTGTGAAATTTTATATTTATATAGTCATTCATAGTTAAAATGTTGAAGCTATTACAATTATTCAAAGTAGGAACCTCTAGAAGAATATCTCAATAGTTTTTTCTCTCTTGATGTAGATGGAATTTGAACATTGTAGATGGATTTATAATAGGACTCATCCTAATCGTGCGGGATTGAGGGAGGAATTTATAGGAGTTGCGGGGTTTATTGCTAAGGCGAAATTGCTAAATGATTTTCTTATTGATGGGACAATTAGGTGCCCTTGTGTTAAATGCAAGTGTGTCAAGTTATTGAGACCGGATTAGGTGCCCTTGTGTTAAATGCAAGTGTGTCAAGTTATTGAGACCAAATGTAGTTGAACTTCATCTTTACAAGAATGGATTTATAGAAAATTATTATGCGTGGACTGTTCATGGAGAGAATCATGATTTTCATAATTCTTTTGGTGGTGAGGGTAGTCCCAGAGTAGAGAATAATTTTGAAAATTCTCGATTCAATGAAATGATGAGAGATGCTTTTGAGATGTTCCCAGGGGCTCAATCTGAACCAAATGATGAGGCTAAGCGCTTTTATGAACAATTAGAGGAAGCTAGTCATCCATTGTATGAAGGCTCAATGCGTTCCAAGTAGTCTGTTGCAGTTAGACTACTAACTATCAAATCTGATAGTTCTATTTTTCAAGCGGGCATGGATTCTATCATTGAGCTTATGAATGAACTAAATCCTAATAAAATTGACTTAACCAAAGATTTCTATACTGCAAAGAAGTCGGTGTCCAAGTTAGGACTTTCATCAGAGAGGATTGACTGTTGTGAGAAAGGATGCATGTTATTTTATAAGGATGATGCAGCGTTAGAAAATTGTAAGTTTTGTAACCAACCTCGTTATAATGAGTCTACAAATGCTAATAAAAAGAAGGTTCCAGTGAAGGCGATGCATTACTTACCCCTTATACCAAGGTTAAAGAGGTTGTGTAACGACCCGATCGGTCGTTTTGCGTGTAAGGACCCCGTTTCCTTAAATGAGACTTTCCGTAGTTGCTTTTTATGATTTATGACCTGTGGGGACGGGTGGTTCAGGATTTGGAAGAGTTTGGAATAATATAGGAACACTTGGTTCCTTAAGGTTTACCTTTAAGGCCAAGTTTGACTTCGGTAAAAGTTTTGAGTAAACGACCTCGAAATCGAATTTAGTCGATTCCGGTAGCTTCGTATGATGATTTCGGATTTGGGCGTATGTTCAGAACGGGTTTTGGATGACCCGGGAGCGTTTCAGCGCCCAATAGTGAAATAAGGGTTTCCTTAAGTTCAAATTTTGGTTTGGAACGTGTTTTTGTGCTATCGATGTCTGAACGGAATTTCGAGACCGAAAATAGTTCCATTATGTCATTTATGACTTGCTCGCAAAATTTGGTGTCATTCCGAGTAGTATAGGTCGGTTCGACGCAATGTTAACGAATTCAAGAACTTAAAGTTCTTAAGTTTGATTTTAGGGGTTTTGAGGTATGATTTTGAATTTTAGCGTTGTTTTGAGTGTTCCGAAGGCTCGAGCAAGTCCGTTTTATGTTTTGGGACTTGTTGGTATATTTGGACGGGGGCTCGGGTGGGCCCAGGTGTCGTTCGGGCACCAAACGAGGCAAAAAAGAACTAGCAATGTACAACTGCTGGTGCACGTGATCTGGTGTGACCGCACCTACGGTTGCCTAGTCGCAGGTGCGAGACCGCTCCTGTGGTCCTTGCTTCGCAGGTGCGGCCTCAGAGGCTGCCCAGTTGACGCAGGTGCAGACCAAAATCTGCAGAAGCGGAGCCGCTGGTGCGGACTCCGTTCCGCAGGTGCGAGCCCGGGCCCCTAGCCCCTCTTCCGCAGGTGCGAGACTTTTCTCGCAAGCGCGAGACCGCAGGTGCAGTCCTCGAGCCGCAGGTGCGGAAACCCTGTAGGCAATGTGGTCTTTTAAAATACGGGAAAGAACCATTTTACTCCATTTCTTTCCTCCATAGTCGACCTTGAGAGCTTGGAAAAGAGCCAAACGACCTAGTTACTGAAAGGTAAGTGATTTCTACTCTAATGTTTACATGAATTCCTAGGTAGATTAACCTCCTAATTAGTGAAAATCAAGGATTAGAGTAAAAACATAGGGCTTTATGAAATTTGGGAATTACCCACTAACTAGTTATGGAATCATACAAAAGCCATATAATAATGATCCTTAGGTTATGGGTAAGTGTTTCCTTTGAGAATTTCCGGAATCCGAGCATGTGGGCCGGGGGTGTCTTTTGGGATTTTTTCCCAAAGTAGGTTGAAATAACTACTTAATTAGGTAAATTTTATACTTTTGAGCATATATTAATTCATGTATGCCATATTTGACTAGTTTTGAGTCCTTGGGAGACGAGTTTGGAGTTTCGGGCGCGTTCTTGACCCGGAAAGTAGGCTCGGCACGAGGTGAGTCTCCTTATTTGATAAGTATTGAACTGACGAGAGTAGACCCGGGGGCTACGCATGCACGAAGTGACGAGAGTCCGTGCGTAGCTACTACTATGTTATGTTGGGTAGTTTTAGGACTCACAAGCATGTTTTTATGTGCCCTATATGTGACCCTAAATGTATTTTGAGTTGCTTAGTATCAATGAATTGGTATGAGAATATTTAAGAAGTTTCATTCAAAATTACATTGCTTAAATTCTTGTCTTCAAGTATAATCCGTGTAAATCGATGAATTCTTGATAATTCTGTGTATGTATACGGGCACCCGCGTCGCATGTATGATTCGCGAGCGGAATATCCCTATCATTATGTCAAACGCGTCACATGTTCGATTTACGAGCGGGGTAATAGATGCATCTATGGTTCGAGTCGTTCGACCCTCGGCAATGCACATTTATTTTCGCGACGCTTTGGCCGTACGCTTTCGGCATACTATGTGCTATATATTTGATTGAGAGCTTTGTGATACTTGTATAAATTGATTCATGTGGAAAGGAGATTTAGTACGTTATATGCTAGTAAAAATTGACATGTAAAGGTAATTACACATTTATACTTGATATTTCATGTCTTTGTGATTACTACGACTGCTATTCCTGCCTAGCCTTCATTTAATTATATTGTTTTGACCCTAGTAAGTATCACGTCGACCTCTCGTCAATACTTCTTTGAGATTAGGCGGGATACTCACTGAGTACATATTTGTTTATGTGCTCATGCTACGCTTCTGTACTTAATTGTATAGGTTCTGAGGCAGGTGCATCTGGGTATTCGTCCGGAGTTCGTCCCTGACCTATAGTTGGTGTGGACTTCTCGGTGAGATGCTTTCCTTGACGCTATCTTTGGCAGCACCTTGGAGTTGCTCTTTTCTTTTGCTATGTCTGTTTATATTCCATCAGACAGTAGGGTTGACTTGTACTTTCTTTTGGATACTCATTTCTATTAGATGCCCGTAGACTCGTGACGACAGTTCCTGGCACACCCACGTGATAGATATATATTCTTTTGGGTTGTAATTATTGGTGGTGATTAATTTAGTTATTTCTCTCTTTATGGTTTTTTAAATCACTTGTTTATGTCGTAATTAAATTCTAAAATTTCACAAGTATTGGAAAATATTTGATATATTAAGAAGAGGATCACTAGCAATTAAGGTTGGCTTGTCTGACATCCGAGTTGGGCGCCATCGCGACCTAAATTAGGATTTGGGTCGTGACAGGTTGTATGCATCAATGAGCTTCGCTCCCCATATGAGATGGCACTATGAACATAGAAGGCCAACTAGTGTTCTATGTCACCCGTCATATGGAGAAGCATGGAAGAATTTTGATAGGGTGTTCCCGGATTTTCCAAGTGAACCAAGAAATATTAGGTTGGGATTATGTGCTGATGGATTCACTCCATTTGCAGTTTCTGCCGCGCCATATTCATGTTGGCCAGTGTTTGTTACGCCGTATAATCTTGCTCCAGTGTTTTGTATGGCAAGTCTATATTTGTTCCTAACTTGCATTATTCCAGGTCCACGCAATCCAAAAAGTTTGATTGATGTATACATGCAGCCGTTGATTGATGAGTTAAAGTTATTGTGGCATCAAGGTGTGGAAACCTATGATACATCAACTAAACAGAACTTCAGATTGCGTGCTGCTTTAATGTGGACTATAAATGATTTTCCTGCTTATAGAATGCTATCCGGGTGGTCCACTGCTGGAAAGTTAGCCTTACCGACTTGCATGGAAGATACAAAAGCGTTCACTTTGAAACATGGAGGTAAGAACGCATGGTTTGACTGTCATCGCCGTTTCTTGCAAATGGATCATGAATTTAGAAGAAACACTAGTGCATTTATTAAGAATCAAACTGATTATGAAGATCCACCTTTAGTCTTGTCGCCAGAAGAAATTTGGAACAGAGTTAAGGATCTACGTAAGGTAATAGAGTCTCCATTTCCCAATAAGATACCTGGTTATGGTGTTACCCATAACTGGACTAAACAGAGCATATTTTGGGAGTTACCTTATTGGAAGCATAATCTTCTAAGGCATAATCTTGACGTCATGCATATTGAGAAGAACTTTTTTTATAACTTGTTTAATACTGTGATGGATGTCAATAACAAGACAACAGATAACTTGAAGGCCAGAATGGACTTGAAGGAATATTGTAGGCGAAGTGAGTTGTACCTTACATACTTGAACAACAAGATTCAGAAGCCCAATACCAGTTACACATTCACTTTGGATGAGAGAAGAGAGATTTGTCAGTGGGTTAAGAATTTGAGTATGCCAAATGGATACGCGTCAAACTTATCTAGGTGTGTTAACATGAAAGAAGGGAAGTTGACGTCAATGAAAATCCATGATTGTCACACTTTCATGGAATCGTTGATGCCTATTGCGTTCAATGCCTTGCCTGATAGAATATGGAAGCCTATCACAGAGATAAGCTTATTTTTTAAGGAGTTATATTCTAGCACATTGAGGGTGGAGAATATAACTTACATGGAGAATAATATCTGCTTAATTTTAAATAAGTTGGCGAATTTTTTTCCTCTTGGTGTCTTCGATGTAATGGAGCATCTTCCAATTCACCTTGCGCAAGAGGCACGACTTGGAGGGCCAGTTCAGTGTAAATGGATGTATCCTTTTGAGAGGTAATAAATGATTTTTAATCATTTGCCCTTTATTTATTTTAATTAAATATTGTTCCGTCTAAGAAATCGTAATATGCAGGATTATTGGCAAATGTAAGCGGACAGTGAAAAATAGATCGAGAATTGAGGGATCGTTATGTGAGGCATATCTGGCTAAAGAAACTTCTTATTTTTGTTCATATTATTTTGAAAATGATGTGCCGTGTTTGAGAAATAGACCCAATCGACATGAATATGGAGGAAGTAATGATCCTTCTGCACCACCATTTCATATTAAATCAACCAGGAAAAGGTGGTCCAAAAAGTAATTCAAAGCGAATTTTGACTGAGAAGGAACTAGAGTCAGCTACAACACATGTACTATTGAATTGCCCCGAGGTCCAAACTTATTATAGGTAAATATATATTTATATTACCAAGCTCCATACAAGATTTATTATTGTTTTAACTAATGAATACTATAATTTTGTCGGACAGTTATTTTGTGCGTGCATATGGGCAGAGTGCTGTTTATCCTAGGTTTTCAAAGTGGTTTAGAGAATTCGTAAGTGCTACTTAATATTTAACATGGTTTTTGCTAGTTGCAAATTAATTACATGTATTTTAAAATTTCAAATTTCTCTAATTCTATATAGGTTCATAATCCAGTTAATGGCGTAAATGATCAATTTCTGCATGATATAGCTTGGGGACCTGATCCTAAAGTCAAAAAGATGTCTAAGTATTGTGTTAAGGGGTACAAGTTCCATACAGAAGAATGGTCTAAGGGCAAGAAAAACAATAATAGTGGGGTGTGGGTGAAAGGTGAGGATGATGTTGATTATCATGGCGTGGTTCAAGAGATTTTAGAACTCGACTACAATATTGGTTGGCCAAAGAAAAAGTTGGTACTCTTTCGGTGCAAGTGGTATGATCCAACACCAAATAGAGGTACAAAGGTGCACTCTTAGTACAAAATAGTTGAAATTAAGCACACGAAATATTATCAATTATATGATCCATTTATCATTGCACAAAATGTAAAACACGTGTATTACACTCCTTATCCTTTGTGCAAGAATAAGTCCACATGGATGGTGGTTATTAAAACAAAACCTGTTGGTAGAGTGGAAGTCGAGGATATTTTGGATGTAGCGTACCAAAATGACATTTCAAGTGTTGAAGCATTAGTAGATGGTGAATTAGCAGGTGAATTGCACCATAACGAAGGCATCTATGAAAAATTTGATATTTCTGTCCTTAGATCAAATTTAAATGATGATGGGGAAGGAACATCCAGGGCAAATGAGGAGGAAGACCCAGGCAATGAATATGAAACAAGCGATGAGGAAGAATTATATGATGGAAATGAAACAAGCGATGGAGAAGAATTTCTCGATGAAAATGGAACAAGCGATGAGGAAGAATCTAATAATGAATATGAATCAAGTGAAGGTGATTGACTTGTTGGGTTTTGTTATCTCTTTAGATTTTATATTTTTCCTTAACTATCTAATGTTGAAGCATTGTGACCGCCTCTTTATTGAGAAATATTGAAGAAGAGATCTCAAATAGCTGTTATGACAGTTGCAATAATGCATTAAACAACGGCGGTTATGTTTACCTGAATCACTAACCAAACTTACTGAGATGCTTCCCTACTTTCTAATTTCTATTTTTTGTAAAGTTAACTGGAAGGGATCAACAACTGCCAAATCATTCTAAATTTTAGCCTTTTTTTGTGTATATGTGTTACGGTGTTAGCACATGTTAATAACATGGAATAAAATATATATATATATATTTTAATTTACATCCAAAAGTTGAGTATAATAGTTTTTTGGATATAATATGGTGAAGTTCAAACTTGCTAAAAGTTACTCTTTGAACATCAACACATTGACTTTTTGGAAAAAAGGCAAGAAAGACATATTCATGAACTACAAAAATTTCTATAAAGCATGGTTGTTTTATGTATTTGAACTCTATTTTTTTGTTGAAATTGTAGTCAAGGATAAAAGTTGCTCGAGTACCCCAATCTTAATCATTTCATAAAAATGACGTGAAGAGAGTACTTTGTTTCTTAATTTTCATATGTTATTGAATATGTTTGATTTTTTAACATTTTAAAAGTTTCTTGATTTTTATAAGTTGAAATACCTAAATAATGATGATTTCCTCATATTTCTTTATGTGGTAATGATTTAAAATGATTTTAAGTAAGAGTTTACAAAAAGAATAAAGTACATTTTAGTTTCTTTTTGTTGCTTCAATCTTTAAAAAGTCTTCCATTCTTTAAAATGTACTTATTCAACGGAGAGAGTGTATAAAAATTAAAAAATTAATTGACTCTATTTTTGCCTTATCTTTTATCCTCAATTCTCTGAAATTCAAAATCAGCAAAATCAGATAATAAAAAACCAAAATTTCCCCTTTAGTGGATAGCCCATATATTTGCAATTCCTCCAACCAATTGTTGTTGTGGTATAGTTATTTTCATTTCTGGTTACTTCCATTGCATAGTTATTTCTTATACATCTAATATGTTAGAAGATTTGCTTTATGTTTTTTACTATGGTTATGTTACGTAGATGGCATCTGGGGGTAGCGATTGTTGACGCCGTAAGAGTAAGGGGACTCAATTAAAATCTCTAACTGCGGGTCCTTCTCCTCCACATATGGGGCCTCCTCCTACTTTTCCTCCTCAGTCAACTTCATTGTCACCTTCATTTTTTATGCCCCCACCTGGGCATGTCCACATTTCTGTATCTTTAGTTAGCATAAACTCTGGCTCTAACCCTAATTTTATTCCCACACGAAATGTAACTTCTTCTCCCGGTTTTCATATTAGTCAACAAGGTAGCTCCTCAGCACTGCCTTACTTCATCAACTCCAGCATCTCCGACATCAAGCACACCTAGAGACTCTATAACATCACCATCCATTGGTAGTGCTACACCAGTAGCTTCTCGGGGTCGACGTGGTAAAGACACTCTACAATATGATGCATATAGTAGGCTGATTATCATTCCGGATGAGCAAGATGGGTAAGTCATTCTTATATTTATTTTTATTCTATTGAATATACGTTTCACACATGTTAATTTTAACGCAGGTTTTTTCCTGCATTTACTGCCGCACATATGGTTACAGAGTCTATGAAGCCACTTTACGATGAAGCTTGGCGTAGATGGAAAGACATTCCATATCATATCAGAGAAAGAATGTGGAATCAGTTTAGGGTATGTATAAACCTTATTTTTAAATTATATATAAAATATCCAATTTTACTCTACTTTATTTAATTATTTTCCAGACTAAGTGTGTGGGAGTCACGATATGATAATGAAATAAAAGATGTCTTCGAGAAGAAAGCAACAAAATTGATTACAAGTTCATTGTATGAAGATCGACAAAGGAAGGAGAAGCCTGGTTGGATAAGAGATGATGTGTGGATTTTTTTTTAGTAATATGGGATAGTGTTGAATTTAAGAAGAAGAGTGAACGAGCAAAAAAAGCCCGAGCCTCTCAAAAGGGTGGCTCGTTGCACACCGGGGATCTATGAGTTTTTGCTGGGCATCGACAAAGATTGATAATTTTCACCTTTATTTTCCTTGGTCAAACATGTTACTCATTGACATCCTTTGTGTAACAATCAGATTCAGATGATAAACTAGCCAAAAACCGTAGGTGATTGTTTTGATAAAAATGAGAAAGGGAAATATTGTTGTTGTACTCTTTTTCTTATACCTAGATGGCTGCTGCTTCTGACTTCATTACGTGGCCTTTTTTTCTCTTTTTAAGTTCTGTAGCAAATCAACAAAACTATAAAATGAAAAAACAAAACTGGACAAGAGTGCAACTTCCTGTATTCTTTCTTTGATAAGTAAAAAAGGTGCAGTGAAGTACTAGAAGAGTTTCGAGCTGTTTAGTGTTGATACGTAAACTTTAATAAGTTGATACCTGGATGATATTGAATGCTCTTGGAACTATTGAAGTGTGAGTACAACTGGGTTTTGATTATTAGCTAAGGACAATAGCAGAGATTTTTTTTGACCTTGCCTGAGTAGGCAACTTGTTTAGTTGTTAGAATATCACCACCTTTTTTCAGAAGTTGGTGGCACTTGAATTCCTTGCAGTATATATTTCAGCCGTGCACTATTATCTCCTGATATTCCTGATTGTCATGTCATTTAAATGCCACATTTTTTTGTAAATTATATGTTTGGGTGTCTCTAGAAGGTCATATCTTAACCTGTTTATGGGCCCGCTAGTTAAGAGAGGCTTTTGGTACTTCCCTTAGAAATTGTGGTCTTAGATATGTCATGACATTTCTGCATTAAACTTTATTGTGGGGCTTCTTTTGCTCAAGCAATTAGCTGACCAAAGTCGTTAAGATTTGTTGCCATAGTTTTGCAAGAAAAGTTAAAAGGGGGGACCAGTGTCTTATGCTGAGGTCTTTGCGGAGACACATTAGAAAAAGAAGAAAGACGGTTCAAGAGAAGGATGGATTGAAACACATGCATGTGAACAATATGTAAGATCATAACTTTAAGACTACTCTGAAGAACATTCTTCATACTTCCATATTATAAGAATTGAAACCACCATAGTTGCTAATATCCATATTGCCCAGAGTAAGAATCTCCAGTTCAACCAATAACTTGTAGTTGTTGTATCTGTTGTCATAGGTGGTCAAGTATGACTTGAAGACCCTGCTAAAAAGCTCATTGTAATTGTTGTTTAACAAACAAGCCACACATAATTAATGTAATTAATTGGTCACGAAATAAAATGATAAGTAATTTACTATCATAGGTTAAACACTTAAACTACATTATAAAAACTATCTTTACACGTCAATGTTTATATCTTAAATCCTTTGATTATTAATTTATCTTTCTAATTAAGTTTTGCACCTCGGACTTTGAAACTGCAACTAGCAATTCACTAGAAATGTAGAAATCATATTATTCTTGAAATGTAGCCTTCCATTCCCCGTTTTCTGCTCAATAATAGGAAAATAGGTACTAGTAGACCTTTAGTAAAGTGTTTTTTTACACAATTTGGAAATTTTTTCAGTATTAAGGTTACTTCTGTTAACCTCTCTTTATTGTTGTCATATTATGTTAACTTCTTTTCAAAGAAGTAATTGTACTCTTTAATTCTTGTTTAACTTCCTTCAGCTTCTCCTCACCGGCAAAGTAAGCCAACATGGGCAATCCAATTTTGACTTGATTAGATTAACCAACACTTGGAATAGCAAAAGTGTGCAATTTGATGTAGCATCTGAAGTTGCTGTGACCCAGCCTGTCCAAAATGACTAGAAAAGGAAAAAAAATCATGTGAAGTTTCTGTTATTTTTGAATATTACTACTACAATTTGTTGGTTTAGTTGGGTGTTAGACTGTGGAAGCATGCTACTCTATACTGGACGAAGTATAGGAGTAGACATTGTACCGTCACTTATGTTTAGGCTGTTATGTGGTCATTTTGGATAGGGAAGAGAAAAAGGGCACTCTAAAGATTAAAAGACTTTAAATCATGCTCTTATGCTTAGTTCTGTGTGGCAATTTTAGTTTCATTTTACAATGAACTTTTGAATAGCTGCTCAGGGAGGAGGCAATTATTTGAAACATATTGAATATATATAATCTTTATTACTTTTATTTCAGGATGGATATCATAGAAGCTTGGATGAATGTTGTCAGACGCAACCTACTTCTAATGATGGTATCCCAATCTAACCGTCACTCGATGATATGACTTCAATATGGACAGATGTAGCAGGTGGTGTATCCAAAGGAAGAGTTTACGGGCTTGGAGTACAACAACCTTCCTCTTTTCGTCCATCGCCATTAGTTTCGGATGCTCCTACTGAGCAAAGATGGGAGCAATGCAAAATCAAATTGAGTTGCTATCGAAACGATGTGAAACGACCGAAGCTCACATTGCTAGAATGGATAGATATATGGGTGTTCATAAAAACCCGAAAAATCGAAACAAACCGCAAACCAAACCAAACCGACCAAAAAAACCGATACTTTTTGGTTTGGTTTGGTTTTGATTTTGAATTTTAAAACCGATCAAATTTGGTTTGATTTTGGTTTTAATCAAAAAATAACCGAACCAAACCGACTATAGGTAGCTATTTCAAATTTATTATTACACCTATATATATGTATATTTTTATACAAAGTTTCAAAATTTTTATGGTGAATGTTAATCGTTTGCACTTTTAGTACAGTTATTTACATTTATATTCTAGTTTGATTGGTAGTTTTCTTTTGTTAAGTGTAAGAATCCATTTCATGTATAAAAAAAATATTTTTAATTGAGTCCTTAAATTATTCATCACTATTTGATTCAATTATCATCAATATACTTTAGTAAATAATATCTCAAAGGGCAACTGATTTGATAGTGTCACGTTGAAAATGTGGTCGCCGGAATATGTGTTCGGTAGTGTATGTCTTATATTTAAGAAAAAACCGACAAATAACCGAAATAACCGAAAAACCGACCTAAATCGAATCGAGAAAAAACTGACTTAATTGGTTTGGTTTGACTCTAATATTTGAAAAACCTTTACTTGGTTTGGTTTCTTTTTAGGAAAAAACCGATCCAAATCGAACCATGAACACCCCTAGATAGATACATGAAAAAATACATGCCCAACTTTTATGATGACGAAGAGACTGAATCTGATGCGTAGTAGTGATTTAAGGTTGATTACTATTATTGGATGTTTAACTTTTATCTTTAGACTTTATGGTAGATTTGAATGATGTGGTATATTTATATATATGTTTAGACTTTATTATATTAACGTCGATATGTATTAGCTACTTAGGCTAATATTGAATATTTAGACTTTAACTAATTAATGTTTTGGTTAGATGGGATTTGAATGTTTATTTGTTGAAGTTGGAATTGGTTGGTTTAATTATTAGGTTGTTTAGTTGGAATTGGTTGAATAATTGAAATTGGTTGTATAGTTGAAATTGAATTGTTAAATTGGTTGTTTATAATATTATATTGGCATTTGACAAGTGGCATGCTAATAAAATGGTAGTATTCTGCCAAAAATTAACCCAGTTTTCTAATTACTGTAGTAAAAAAATGTGCCTAGCATGAAGATATATCCGACTACACTAGTCGAAAAATGAGGCCAGAATGATGCACATTTCACTTTAGTCGAAAAATAAAATAAAATAACTAATAAAATTATTATTTAAATAATACTCCGACGACAGTGGTCAGAACTAAATTTTTTAAAATAAATAATAGTTTTTTATTTTCTGACTACTTTAGTCGGAAATTAACTGTCTTTTCTAATTTTTTGCATAAAAGATTTTCTGATTACAGTAGTCAGATTTTTTTTTCCGACGTACCGTTTTCCGATTACCCAAAATCGGTCGGAAAATAGTCGGAATAGGTACTTTTCCAACTACTTTCCGACTATTTTGGTAGTCTGAAAATAGCATATTTTTGGTAGTGACTTGCTTTATGGAAGGGCCGCCCCTATATATATATATATATATATAGG
>ML289690.1:31661-83233 GCA_005239495.1 Nicotiana undulata | reverse complement strand
TATATATATATATATATATATATATATATATATATATATATATACACACACACACACACAACAACAACAACAACAACAACAACTACCCAGTAAAGTCCCACAAAGAGGGGTCTGGGGAGGGTAATGCGTACGCAGACCTTACCCCTACCCGATAGGGCAGAGAGGCTGTTTCCAGTCGACCCTCGGCTCAGGAAAGTAAAACAAGAAAAGAAAAGATAATTCGTTAGTAACTCCAACAGAAATCGCAGAAATAATGGCCTAAACATGAAAGTATAAAATAAATGACATGCCATAATATCATTCAGAAACTACTGTCCGGGAGCACAATACAATACGCAAGTCATCTATGGTAAACCCTGTCCAACCCCGCCTCTCCCCTGGAATGAAGTAAGAAAAGCTCTATGTTCCCCTATCCTACAACCCTGATGCTTGATCTCCAAACCTTCCTATCAAGGATCATGTCCTCGGTAATCCTCATTCTTGCCATGTCCTGCCTAATCACCTCTCCCCAATACTTCTTAGGATGCCCTCTACCTCTACTTGAGCCAACCACCGCCAGCCGCTCACATCTCCTCATCGGGGCATCAAGGCTTCTCCTCCGCACGTGCCCGAACCATCTGAGCCTCGCTTCCCGCATCTTCTCATCCACCAAGGCCACCCCCACCTTTGCCCGAATATCTTCATTCCTAATCCTATCCATCCTAGTGTGCCCGCACATCCACCTGAGCATCCTCATCTCCGCTACCTTCATCCTCTGAATATGAGAGTTCTTAACCGGCCAACACTCTGCCCCATACAACATGTCCGGTCTAACCACAACTCTATAAAACTTATCCTTGCGTTTCGGTGGCACCTTCTTGTCACACAAGACTCCTGATGCAAGCCTCCATTTCATCCACCCCGCCCCTATACGATGAGTGACGTCCCCGCCGATCTCTCCGTCCCCCTGAATCACCGACCCAAGGTACTTGAAGTTGTCCCTCTTGGGGATGACCTGATATCCAAGCTTCACGTCCCTGCCTACTTCACTCGACTCGGCGCTAAACTTGCACAACAGGTACTCTGTCTTAGACCTGCTTAATTTGAAACCCTTAGACTCGAGGGTCTGTGTCACGACCCAAAATCCTAAACCGGCCGTGATGGCGCCTATCGTGGAACTAGACTAGCCAACACTCACAATTTTCACAATTTTCTTTTCAAACAATTAAGCTAACAGTCTATAACCGTCCCCAAGATTCGGAGTCAACATGTCATGAGCATCTACGAAATAAACTAACTCTGCTATTGTCATAGACAAAATCTAGGAATAAAATACTAATACTAAACAAGGAAGGGAAATGGAGAAGCTGCGGACGCTGGACAGCTACCTCGAAATCCCGTAAGCTGCTGATAACAAACTCGGACGACTACTGCTCCGAATCAATACCTGGATCTGCACACAGAGGTGCAGGGAGTAATGATGAGTACGCCAACTCAGTAGTAATGAAAATAAATCACAGTCTGCTAAATACGAAACACACAACACAGATACACCAATTCACAAAAACAGTAAATCACCAAGTCACCATAAGTATTCATCAAATACATAAGTTCAAAAACCAATTTCCAGAAATCCTTTGAAACAAGTATAATTTCAATATATCTCAGTAAAATCAGTTTGAAAAACAAAGTGAATCGTAGTAAAAAACTCAGTAAAATTTTCATAAATCTGCCCCTCGGGCCATAATCATTTCTCATAACATTTCCATCAGCACCTCACCATCACTCAGTATCAGCCCCGATGGCAACATCACTCAGTAGGTACCTGTGCTCACTGGGGGTGTGTACAGACTCCGGAGGGGCTCCTACAGCCCAAGCGCTATAACAAGCCACATCATGACATAAATCACTCACAATATTGGCCCTCGGCCTCTCTCATATCATACCATCCTCATAACATTGGACCGCAGCCTCACTCAGTCAGACACTCACAACATGCCCCTTAGGCCATAAATATACCGGGTTCTCGACCCAAAACAGTGTATCATTTGCAAGAAATGGTATAAAAAATACTCTGAGTGTCAAAACAAATTTTCAAGAACAGACTGAGTGAAAATCATAACATATCAAGTGAGGAAAAATAGTAAAAACAGCTCCCAAGGGGTAAACAGATCGGCACTAGGCCCCAAACATGGCCTACAACCCAATTCATATCAAAATATATCAATACTATTAAGCATATGCTTAAAATTCGGTTTCACAACTCAATAGTTTCCTAAATAGGGAATACATTTCCAAAGTTCTAATCTTTGCATTCCAAAATCCGTGAAAGGATGCAAGGTTCGGGGTTTCATACCCTCATGACAGGATTTAAAGACATTACTTATCTCAAACTAGCCCGAAAATCTACTCCGCAATGCGCTCGCCTCTCGAATCAACTTCCGAGCACCCCAAATATATAAAGATCAGACCTTTATCATCAAGTTATGCTTAAGGAATGAATTCAAATTGAAAAATACCAATTTTAGCTCAAAACCCGAAATTAGCCAAAAACCCAACCCCCGGGCCCACATCTCGGAACTCGACAAATTTTATACCAAAATATTTTTCACCATCTCACAAGTCCGTACATATAAAGAACGCTAAAATCAGAGTTCGTTTGACCCCTCAAATCGACCCCTAAAGATCTCATAATCTCAAGCCCTAATCCCACCTTTTTCTACTGATTTTCATGAATTAAACACTGAGATTATGTTACTTAATCACCTATAATTGAGTTTTAAGGTCCAAAATACTTACCTCTATGAAAAACATTGATTTCCTCTCTTCAAAATCGCCTCAAAAGCTCTGTTTCCGTACAAAAATGGTGTAAAAGGGGTTAATGGTCGCGAAGGGTTTATTTTAATACTTCCCAGTTCTTATTCATCGCGATCGCGGGACCCACGTCGCGGTCGCGATTCACAAATCTTCAGCTGCCCAAAATACTCTCTGCGATCGCGAAGCTCTGATTTCCAGCCCACTGCGATCGCGAGCCCCATCACGCGATCGCGAAGGGCAATTGCACCTCCTCACGCGCCCGTCATTTACTCTACGCGACCGCAGACATGCTTCACGCGATCGCACAGTTCAGACTGCCCAAACTCTGCGATCGCAGACCTCATTGCGCGATCGCATGGACAAAAGTGGCCTGCCTCGAACCTTTACTCTACGCGATCGCATATACTCCTACGCGATCGCAATGAAGAAATTCCAGTTCTGAAAAACACCAGAAAGCAGTAGTCTTTCCTAAGGCTAAAATGCCCGTTAACCATCCGAAATCAATCCCGAACCCCTCGGGACCCGAACCAAATTTACCAACACATCACATATGATCATTCAAACTTAGTTTCACCCTCGGAACACCAAAACTAACATCAAAACACCAAAATCCCATCGGATTCAAGCCTAAGAACTTTGAAATTTCTAAAATCCACCAACGATACCGAAACTATCCAAAACAACTCCGATTGACCTGAAATTTTGCAGACATATCCCAAATGACATTACGAACCTGTTCCAACTGTCAGAATTCTATTCCGACCCCTATAGTCTATTTTCCACTGCCGACCGGAAATCGCCAAAAACTAACTTTCGCCAATTCAAGCCTAATTCTACACCGGACATCACAAAAATATTCTGAACACACTCTTAAGTCCCAAATCACCTAACAAGCTATCCGAGCCATAAAATCCGCATTCCGAGGTCGTTTACCAATAAGTCAACTCTCAGTTGACTTTTCCAACTTTAAGGCTATTTTAAAGACTAAGTGGCTAAACTCTCACTACCACCATTTTAATTTCAAGCCTACCAACTCTAACACATCAATAACAGTATAACCAACCTATGACAAGTCAATAACAGTAATTATAATGCAAATTCTACGAAACGACCGACCGGGTCGTTACAGTCTTTCTCTAGACCTCCTATATATATATATATACTAGTTTCTCGACACGTGCGTTGCACGTATATATTATTTATGTAATAAACGATATTATAAAGTTATATCATATTATTAAAATAAAACTTTAAGTAAATAATTCGACGTGATAGAATAAAGTAAAAGTTTTTATGAATGGTTAATGTGAATCATCGTATGATTGACTTGTTTGTTGAGATCGAGATAATTAGATATTATTTGAACTCTAAGCTACCGAGATGGACAATCAAAATTTTAACAGGATTTTGAATATCTTTTCCAATGGATTTCAACTAATGTGTTGAACCCCTAAACATACTATCAAAAGTTTGTTCCTTACTTAATCAAATAAACATAATCATGTACCTTTTTTGATCCAAAGTGACATGTAATATATTATTTTCAGATTGGTTTCAAGATAATTTTCAAGATTTTATGTAGATTTAATATAATTCATGTATTACAACCTTGGAAACAATCTGCAAACGGTACCTAAATACCTAATATATACCAACGCACTGCTTTTATTTGGTAAAAAGAATATAATAGCAGAAATTTACCTCTAACCAGAAGTTATGTTTAATCATGTCATATAATATAATAAAAATATATTTTGAGATCCTGACATAACGAATACACATAACATTTGTAGAAACAAGATATCATAATAAAAAATTAAAGAGCGAACAATATTAAGAAAGTAGAACCCGATTTTATTGACACTTTCTTCTCAGATCGTCTTGATGTTGTGCCTTTGTTCATCTTCATAGTGAAAAGTATAAACACTTTGACCTTTTTTTTTCTTTCTCGGATATGCAATTCTTGAGTAATGAATTTGAAGTTGTCCTTTGGATTACGATTATAACACCACCATCCGATCCTTAATTATTGTTTTGTTGCTCCGCCTCATATATTCACATTCTAATACTTAATAGATGTACATGATAATTGACTTCTACTTCCTCCATAATAATCCAAGTGTAATCAAGCACTTGTTAGGCTAAGTGCCCTTGGTACGTACCATTATCATACCTTGCAGAGTGGAAATCAAAATCGGAGACATTAATTTGGTCCCCATTAACAACATTCATTTCCTCACTTGGACTTGCTTGCTATGCCTTCTATGTCCCATATCATAATAATCTCTTCCATATGTCAAATATATATACTCGGGTTCTATTTTAAACCAAAAAGTTTCAAGCATAATCTTTTATTTTGCTTCTGGATATGTAGCGTAAATAATTCCATTCTTCTTGACTCATGAAACCGACGTCGACTTCATCATGAAGGAGGAATTATTTAATTTCTAAATTTTTCTTCTATATACATATATATTTCAGAGTAATTCCATGTAATGATGGAACAAAGTATCTCCAAAGAGACTCCAATTACTAATGATCGACCTGTGGATTCCAAAACTAAATAGCGAACTCTTTGGCGGAGCCATGTCTGAAACTAGATGTTTTCTAAATTAGGCTCTAAAGCTTGTTGTAGGCAATTTTTATAATCAAAAGCGTTAAATGTTGGTTTCTCTTCGATTTCTCTTGTTCTCAAAATTGGATCCTGACCATGTCAGAAGACAACAAAGTATGAAGAACCAAAAAAAAAATGACAAGAAAAGTATAACATAACAGAGAGATTTACTTAAACATCCTTCCAAATGGGAGGGGCAAATAAGACTAATGGAAACTGGTGCATCGAATGGTTGTGACCATAACAAAGGGGCATGAAGCGTCACTTGACTGGTAGAAGTGGACGTTTGTATCTATTTCTAACTTTTTTTTTACTTAAATTAAATAGGGTTTTAGTTAAATAATAAAGGACATTTTAGTAATTTGACTTTTAAGTTAAGGGCTTGCCATTCTAGATAACTTAACACAAGAAAATAGATAATTTAAACCAGGAATAGATGTTCTAGCCTCAATACTTGTTGTTATAGGAATAGAATGCGACAAGTCCAGTAAAAGGTGAGCAAAGCACAACAAATAAAAAAATCACTACCAATGGATGTACCTGCTTCCCCCGCCTAATAGCAATAAAGATCAGATGAAGCTGCTGAATTTTATATTCGGCTTTATTTGTTGAATTATTTTGGTTTTATACTTGTCTACGTAAATTCAAGTAACTACAACAGAACAATTGTCTAAATTCGGTGAGACTCCTACACGAAATGAAGGTGGCTAAAAGATAAAACAAGTAAACTGAAAGAATACATTAATTCTTTATATATAGGAGTAGTACGTTTTATTGGTCCAGACCATCCTTAGTGAAATAGAGGAAACTCATATGATCATCAACAACTGATGATGTTATTGGCAAAGGAGTGAATCCTTGGTAATCTCCTTCTGCCTTTGCTAAGCATAGATCTTTGATGTACTTGAATAAACCATCTTTCTGAATAGAAGGCTGAGCAGCATACTCTCCAAATGGCATCCACTGCAACGATTATTATAGGACTTGAAAATATATACTGTAATATATCTATATATATAAATAAATGTTCAAGTTATATCTACTAGTAATTAATAATGTAAGATAACAATATTGTAAAGATATCGATGTAGTTTGATTTGTAATAACAGGTTATTTACTATTTTTACGATGTTACCAAGTAAGGAATATAATATCATTAAAATTTTACTTGTTATGACCTAATTTTGTAAATATTTTTACACTTTCAGTATATATATTGTGCTCAAGATAAGAAATAAAATAGACATACCTGGGCTGCCTCAATTTCTAACTCTTGCTTTTGGATGTCAAAAGATAAAGGGCGCATCATGCAAATGAAGAACAGCTCTGACTTGTCAAAGAATGACTTGTGTATTTGCCTGCCCATGAGAAAATTACATGACTGAACAAATCCATGTATTATATACGTTGGCAACATTTCTAGGGTTTTGAAATGTGAAGAATTCGTGATCAATTTGGGATGGTTGTAGTAAATGATAACAGTAGGAGTACGAAAAGCAAGAACCGTGATCAATTGAATGTTGTTATTTTGACCTTTTGATAACAAAACTTCAATAGTTGATTATCATGACTATATAATACTATTCCTTTTAACTTTTTTTTGTATAAAATATGAAAAGTTAGGTCTTAGTCACGATAAATTTTCTCCTTTCTCGCAAGAGTACTCTCTCTGGTGCATAACCAACTAGTATATAATTATTCCTCAAGCATAAAAGAAAATGGCACAAGTTTCCTACCTAAATGCAAGCACTTCCAGAAATTCTGTATCAATCTGCAATAAATAAACAAGGTAAATGCATGTCAGAGAAAAAATTAATAGCAGTGACGTAACAGCAGAAAATCTATGTTAGCATATGAATTTACGTAGTCTGTAAACTTACTCCTGTTTCTTCTTTTACCTCCCTTATTGCACCTTCAAATATACTCTCACCCTGTAAATTAAAGGAAAAGGTAGCTTAACATATACATATATATATATATGGTTTAAAGGTATATGACATATGTTGAGCTGAACATATATATACCTCGTCAACAGCACCAGTAGGGATCTTCCATACACCACTTCCCTTTAATCTACCGATATTTTCTTGGACAACTAGCAACTGAAAGCATCAATCATTTTGCAAATTTTAGATAATTGGAAGATGGCGACAATCTAAATAGTTACTAGGTACCAAGAGTATATGTTTATCATTGAATGAAGGAATTACCTCTCTTTTGTGATTCAAGACAATAGCACCAATGCTGACTTTGTGTGAGGCATTTGCAGGGATGGTACTCTCAGTATCAGCAATCCAATGTACAAGCATGAGGTAACGAGGTTCTGCATGGTGGTACCAAAACCCTTCCTGTTCTCAATGTCACACACGTCCTATGTATTTCAGTCTCATCCCATAGCTAATATGCGACGCAATTAGTAATGATCACTACTACTTTCTAAACTCAAGGTTGTTAATTAATAATTAGTTTCGCATAATTCATCTGATATGTAATAAGCATGAACTGGTAAATATTATGAATCTCCTAGGAAAAATAATACTATATATATTAAACTCTACCAAGTGAAAATGTTTCACTAACCCCGGCCTTACGTGCGTCAAATAAAAGGTAAAATAATGTTATAAAAAAAAATCAGAAATTATAATTAACCTTTACTGCAATTTCAATGAGATTTGCAAGTTCAATAGGAAATTTGATCCACAGACCCTTCTTTCCCTGCAAAACAAATATAGAATATTAACATATATATGTAAAACAAGTGCAAAAATAAGAACTCAAAAAACTTGTAATCGTAATTTAGGGAGAATTGCTGTGACCAATCAAAACAGCAAAATCATCGACATCTATTCTACGTACAAACTAGCTAATTACTTGACTAATAAAATAATTATATATACCTGTAGCTTCCATTGTTTTACAGAAGCCTTAAGCATGAAACGGAAGACATTGGTGTCCATAGGATCCTTTAGTTCTACAATAACTCCTCCATGCTCATCATTAACCGCAGGAAGCAGCAGCAGCTCATGAATCTTCTTATTTTGAGCCAAAATTTTCTCCATAAGATATGCGTAATTATCTGAATTCGGTTCTACTAATTAATGAAGCGACTGTTATATTAAAAAGACTTTGATAAAAGTAGTGGTGCATGCCTCAATGCCTGCATATAGTTTACATTATATATATAAGTTCCGCGGAGAAATTAAACTAGTCCTAAGTCTCGTGCCGTATGCGTACAGATGGGCCAATTAGGACCACCACTTTTTAGTTGATTTCGTCCTCGTCTGGGTTTTACGTGGCGAAAGGTCAAAAGCCCTTCATTTTTATTGAAATTCCTTCTTTTTTCTAAAATAGAAACCAAACAAATTACACACTTCGTAAAGTTTCCAAACATATTGAAATAGCATCTGTGGGGTCATTTTCCCAAATAAAATCATTCCGCATCGCAGTTTAATTAAGAAAATGGTGCAACAAAAAGCATAGCTTTGGTACACAAGTTATACACGAGGGAGACATAACTTTGGTATGAGTAATCTAGAAGTTCCGTTGGATGGACAAAACTTGTTATGTTCGCAAGCTATGGCGAGCTCGTGGGCATATATACAAATTATTCACAAGTTCTAATATGTTAGCAACACTTGCATGTGTATGTTGTTCAATTTTTCACAAGTTTTGCTAATCAATACTTGATACTATCTTCATTCTACCTGTCTTGTTAAATAATTCATAAGTTCTTCAAGATGAAAAAACTTGCATGTCAAGACTTGACATTGTTAATTTTATTCTACATATCTGGTTAAATTGTTTAATTCAAATACATGTGTTATTCAGTTGTTCATATCTCTAACTAAATTCTCTTCTATTCATCACCTAATATTAGTCAAACAACGTCCATTTCATCTATATTAAACAACTAATTTTATCTAGTTCAAGCATGACGAATCAGAAATCAACACCAGATTCGGAGCAAAAATGAGTGGCAAAAAAAACACAGAATCTAAAGCACTCGACCGTATAAAAAATCAAGAGGATGAATATGCAGAACCAAAATAGAGATAAAACAAAGGAGAAGATCGATCATCGATGACGTGAAAAGTGAAAAGTGAAAAGTGAAAAGTGAAAAGACGAAAGTTCTCACTTGAACTAGATTAAGTTTAAGTTAGTCGTCACATTCGATTCTAGAGGAGGAGGAAGGATAAGGTGAGTCAGTAGTTCCATATTTGTACAAATTTCTTAAACCCGGACCAAAATTAAACACTGGCCATCTGCTGAAATTTGACCTCGATCCGTAGTCATATTATATATTAAGTAGCATATTTCTCAATTTGATTCTTTGGAAACAGTGTTATACAAGCTTCTATCATGAGACGGAACATAATTCCCATGAATTTTAGTTTTAAATATTAATAACCATTTAAAATTATATTAAAGCATGTAAATTATAGAACATATATATATATTTAAAAGCTGAGTTAATTTCAAAAAATTGATATAAGTTTTTGGTCTTGAAAACATAAAAATATTCTGAGCAATGAGCATCAAATTGGAAGTAGCTTAAGACTCGTTTTACAGTTTCAGGGAGTTGATTTAGGTGTGGTACTGTGGTTTTCTAGTCAAGGGTCATTAGTCGTTAGAGGGTTAAGAAATCAGTCAAAAAATATTATGATTACTAAGTCCAAATAACAGATCCGTCTACCATTAGAATATCCCAACTGCTAATATTTGTCAAAGTAATAATTCAAAGAAGAAGAAGATGATTGACTCTAAACTCAAAATCGCTTTAATTGGACTGTGGGAAGACGTTCTTCTGAAGTTTAAGTTTAAACTGCAAGAGTCTCTAATGGAGTACTTAATAGTAATTGTATGAATTTTTTTAACATATATACCAGTGCTAGTTGTGCGACAGTATTCACTCAGTTACATCAAATCCATATATTAAAGGTCTTGATGAAGAGGGAGACATAGACAATAGTGTCCCACTTATTTAAAGTATGGTTCCTAATGATGGGTACCTGGCCTTTACATAACTAATACTACTCCCTTTTGTTTACAATTTATATGGCTTATAGTTTGACTAAGTACGAAATTTAAGAAAAAAATGAATATTTTTATACTTGTAATCTTAAATATGTCATAATATTTGTGTGACTAAGATTTTTGAAAATTAATGGTATTAAACATGACACAAATATTTGAATATAAAAACATGTTGTTAACGGTAAAAAAGTACAAATGAATTTATTTTTTATTTTAAAATATGTAATTTCTTTATG
This sequence comes from Nicotiana undulata, assembly GCA_005239495.1. Taxonomy (NCBI): domain Eukaryota; kingdom Viridiplantae; phylum Streptophyta; class Magnoliopsida; order Solanales; family Solanaceae; genus Nicotiana; species Nicotiana undulata. The sequence continues at coordinate 72,553 of ML289690.1, read as the reverse complement.
AAAGAACTAATAAAAAAATAGTATCATTCTTTTTATAAAGGAGGGTGCATACGGTCGAAAACAGGCTCATCTATTGCATGACGGACCGGGATTAAAACGTAATGGATTGAAGATCAACACTGGGTTCCATCGAACCTAGGCACGAGGTTAGAACATGTGTCTTCAAGATTATCGAGTCCATGACCCCGGAACTGACCCCGACTCCGAATCAACTCGAAAAAACATTATCGAATCAAAATAACGGAAGACTGAAATATCCGTAACCATTCGGATATCACGGCGGGAATCTCGGCACGTATCAACAAAACCGATTAATTAGCAAATCCTGAATTTTTTTACCTTATATAGAAGTGGAACTAAAGTAGGACTTCCCTTCTATATAAAGGAGTCCTGATTATTTGTAAAACACATTGTAACACGCATCCCTAATAAATATACTGTTATTTCTAGTTATTATTTCATCACTCTGTTTCGACTTCGATTACAACAATTTTTGTATACAGCCGAAATCGGAGGAGTCTGATTTCGAAGTCTCTATTATGTTCCGAGCCCGAGCTCATGTTCGAGATGAAGTTCAAGTCCGATCTCAGAATGTGTACTTCAAGAAAGCACATCGAAGGCCCGTCACGGCCTACCTCGAGGCAGTGCAAAATCGATGATTGTTAAGAAAAAATGGGAATTTTCCAAGGACACGTGGTTAAGACAGATAAGATTTGTAAGAGACAGTACAAATCCATACTAGGGCGTTATACAGATGTACCAATAGTATTCTTTGTCATAATTAGAAATGTACCATATTAGGGTTTTTCCATCCTATATAAAGGAGACCCTAATCATTTTGTAAGAGACACTATTCACTACAATAGAAGAATCTACTCTGCCTTCTCGTTTAACGTGCTCTTCAATGATTCCCCAACTTTATTACTCATCATTTATTGTTAATATTTTATTGCTACTAAACTGACCTTGAGACCCCGAGGCCACCGAGCTCGAGGCCCTCGCTCCTTTAGGAAAACTGGTTTGGTTATCACATTCTTCTTACTTACATTTATCATTTCTTGATTATTAACTAGTATTAGAATAAATCACATATTTTTAGAACCACAAATAAAATATAATTGTTAACACCATTTTCGAGGTAAACAGTTTGGCGCCCACCGTGGGGCTAAAGATAATAGTGGTTATTTTGGTGCTAGTTTTCTAATAACACATGTTATTCTTCACACTTTTTCTTGTCCAAAGATTCTTTGATTTCAGGTTGACATATGTCTAACTCAGCAAACACGCATGGAAGCAACGGTCTCAGATTTCATGGAGAAAATAGTGCAACAACTTCAGGAGCCGGTGTGCCACCGCTCAACCCTGGAGCAGCACCAGCGCCTAACCCTGTTGACGTCGGTTCACATATTTCTTTGTACGTTGATTTGGACACTGACATTGAGGGAAGTGTACGTGGAGGAGACCAACCTAACGTACAAAGAACACAGGCCCGAGAAGAAAGAGAAGTTAGCCTACAAGTAATATTTGAAATGTTGCAAGCACAACAAGTTGCTATCGCTCAGTTACAGAGTCAGCAAAAGACTCCAAGCACAGCAGGACCATAAACAACTCCTCGAGTTGAGCCAGAGCCATAAAGATCAAGCAATAATGGGTCAGGAACAGACCCCACTATCATGAGGATGCTCGAGGAACTCACTAAAAGGGTCGAGGCAGGAGAAAAGAATATAGAAGAAAATGAAAAGAAAGTGGAAACCTACAACTTGAGGGTCGACCAGATCCCGGGAGCACCCCCGGTCTTGAAAGGACTAGATTCGAAGAAGTTTGTACAGAAACCATTCCCACAGAGTGTGGCCCCGAAGCCCATTCCAAAGAAGTTCAGGATGCCTGACATCCCAAAATACAACGGGACCACCGATCCCAACGAGCACATCACCACATAACTTGTGGTATTAAGGGAAACGATTTAAAGGACGACGAGATCGAGTTTGTCCTATTGAAGAAATTTGGGAAAACTTTATCAAAAGGGGCTATGATGTGGTATCATAACCTCCCCCCGAAATCTATTGATTTGTTTGCCATGTTGGCGGACTCATTTGTAAAGGCACATGCTGGTGCCATAAAAGTCGCTACAAGGAAGTCCGATGTTTTCAAAATCAATCAAAGAGAGAACGAGATGCTGAGGGAGTTCGTATCCCGTTTCCAGATTGAGCGAATGGAGTTACCACCCATCTCCGATGATTGGTCCGTGCAAGCCTTCACCCAGGGACTAAATGAACGAAGCTCAATAGCTTTAAGGAAACTGAAGCAAAACTTGATCGAATATCCCGTCGTAACTTGGGCGTATGTGCACAACAGGTACCGGTCAAAAATCAAGGTCGAGGATGACCAATTGGGAGTCCTCTCGGGCTCAGTGTATCCAAGTAGGCTACTAGCAAGGGAATCGAGAAATGCATAAAGGGAGACGAGACCAAACAAGGAAAGGTATCGGTCGTACATTGAAGACCGAAGAAACACTTCGAGGCATAACATACCTCGAAATGATCGAATAGCGAATCAAGGTCAAAGTTCACGGGGACTCATGAGCAAGTTCGGGTTTGAAAAACATTCAGGACCGATGGAGGCACCCCGATTATCAGAATACAACTTCAACATAAATGCCACGGATATCGTATCTGCTATTGGAAGGATTAGGGACACCAGATGGCCCAAGCCCATATAGTACGATCCTTCTCAAAGGAACCCCAACTTAATGTGCAAGTATCATAGCACTCATGGTCATAGGACCGAGGACTGCAAATAGCTTCGAGAGGAGGTAGCCCGATTGTTCGACGAAGGGCATCTTCGAGAGTTCCTCAACGACCGGGCCAAGAACCATTTTCGAGAGAGAGATGCAAACAGGAAGAATGAACCAGAAGAGCCCCAGAATATCATTCACATGATCATCGGAGGAGTCGAAGTCCCACAGGGACCCATATTCAAACGAACAAAAGTATCCATCACAAGCGAAAAACAGACCCGGGACTACATACCCGAGGTAACTCTTACATTCAGCGAAGAAGACATCGAGGCCTTATCTCAGCCTCATAATGATGCACTGGTAATTTCTATCCTTTTAACTAAAATTCAAGTTAAACGTGTGCTCGTGGATCCAGGTAGTTCGGCCAATATAATCAGGTCGAGGGTCGTGGAGCAGCTCAGGCTGCTCGACCAAATCATACCCGCCTCTCGAGTCCTGAATGGATTCAACATGACGAGTGAAACAACAAAGGGGGAAATCATCCTCCCACTCAACGTGGACGGAACCATATAGAACACCAAGTTTCATGTTATCGAAGGTGACATGAGGTATAATGCCTTACTTGGTAGGTTGTGCATAGTATAAGAGCTGTGCCATCAACTCTTCATCAAATGATGAAGTTCCCAACAAAGGATGGTGTAAAGATAGTGTATTGAGAGCAACATGTAGCAAAGGAGATGTTCGTAGTGCACGACATGGCACCAACATCAACGCTTTCCACCTCGGAGAAGTCAAAAGACAAGGAAATAGCCAAATAGCAACCACAGTCTATACCCTCGGTCTAACCCGAGGGACGGGTGACCGATGGACTGGTGGTCGAGGATGATGAAAAGGACTTCCTTACCCCTCGAGCCTTCATTGCCCCCGAGGAGTCAGATGTCACAAAGTCAACAGTCGAAGATCTCGAACAGGCCGTATTGGTCGAACATCTTCCAGATCAAAAGTTATACCTGGGAACGGGATTAACACCCGAACTCAGGAAAAAACTCATTCGATTTATTATTGATAACATTGATTGCTTGCTTGGTCTCATTTAGATATGACAGGGATCCCACCAAAGATAACCACCCATCGACTAAGTGTTTATCCCAGGTTCAAACCGGTGAAACATAAAAGGAGACTTAGTCCGAGGTAAAGCATGAATTGACGAGGTAACAAAATTTCACAAAATAAGATCCATTAGGGAAGTAAAATACCCCGAATGGCTAGCTAACGCAGTAGTAGTCCCCAAAAAGGGGAATAAGCTTAGAATGTGTATAGATTACAAAGATTTGAACAAAGCATGCCCTAAAGATTCTTTCCCACTGCCAAACATCAACCGTCTAATCGATGTTACGGCTGGACGCGAGATCCTTACCTTTCTCGATGCCTACTTCGGGTACAACCAAATTCAAATGAACCGGGAAGACCAGGAAAAGACTTTGTTCATCACAAAGTATGGTACATATTGCTATAACGTAATGCCCTTCGGGATAAAAAATGCAGGAGCTACATATCAACGCCTAGTTAATAAGATGTTTGAACATCAAATAGGCAAATTTATGGAGGTTTACATTGATGACATGCTAGTTAAGTCCCTGTGCGCAGAGGACCATTTGACTAACTTGTAGGCGACTTTCGATATCCTAAGAAGGTACAACATGAAGCTCAACCCTGAGAAATGCGCTTTCGGAGTCGGATCGGGCAAGTTTTTGGGCTTCATGGTGTCGAACAGGGGGATCGAGATTAACCCCGATAAAATCAAAGCCATCGAGGAGATCACTGTGGTGAACAGTGTGAAGGTCGTGCAGCGGATGACCGGGCGAATAGCAGCCTTAGGCCGATTTATCTCGAGGTCATCGAATTGGAGTCATCATTTCTTCTCCCTACTCAAGAAGAGAAACAACTTCGAATGGACTCCAGAATGCCAACAAGACTTGGAAGAATTAAAACGATATCTCTCGAGCTCCCGTTTTCTCCATACTCCGAAGGAGGATGAAATACTATACTTGTATTTAGTCGTGTCCGAGGTAGCGGTAAGTGGCGTGTTGGTTCGAGAAGAACAAGGTACGTAATTCCCTGTCTATTACGTAAGTCAGGCCCTAGGAGTCGCTAAAACTAAGTATCCGCACTTAGAAAAGTTAGCTCTTACATTAGTAAGTGCATCTAGGAAGTTGAAACCATACTTTCAATGTCATCCGATATGTGATTTAACTACATATCCACTTTGAAACATCTTGCATAAGCCCGAATTATGGGGTCGATTGGCCAAATGGGTCATCGAACTTAGAGGGTATGATATCGAATATCAACCTCGAACGACTATCAAGTCTTAATTTTAGCAGACTTCGTGGTTGAATTTACACCTACCCTCGTGCCCGAAGTAGAGAAAGAACTCTTGTTAAAAACATGCACATCATCGGGGGTATGGACCCTCCTCACTGACGGTGCCTCGAATGTGAAAGGGTCCGGGCCCAGTATAGTTTTAAAACTGCCTACGGGCTGCATCATTAGACAATCTATAAAAACATCGAAATTGACTAACAATGAGGTCGAGTATGAGGCCATGATTGCAGGTCTTGAACTAGCCAATACTTGGGAGAAGTGGTCATCGAGGCAAAATGTGACTCTCTTTTGGTGGTTAACCAAGTAAATGGAAGCTTTGAAGTTCGAGAAGATAGGATGTAAAGATACCTAAACAAGCTTCAAGTGACATTGCATCGCTTCAAAGAGTGTACTCTGATCCACACACCTCGAGAACAGAACAATGAGGCTGATGCACTCGCAAACTTGGGTTCTTCTGTTAAATAAGATGACATAGTCTCGGGGACTATCGTACAACTATCAAAGTCGGTGATCGAAGAAGGCCATGTAGAACTCAACTCAACAAGTCTAACATGGGATTGGAGGAACAAGTACATCGACTACTTGAAACATGGGAATCTCCCCACGAACCCAAAATAATCGAGGGCCCTTCGAGCCAAAGAAGCCCGATTTTCACTCGACGAGAATGGAACATTGTATAGAAGGACCTTCGATGGACAGTTGGCAGTATGTTTGGGACCAGGGGACATTGGTTATGTGCTACAAGAAATCTACGAGGGCACTTGTGGCAACCACTCCGGTGCCGACTCCTTTGTTCGCAAGGTAATTAGAGCGGGATATTACTGGGATAGTATGGAAAAGGACACCAAGGAATTTATTTGAAGATTTTATAAATGCCAAAGATTTGCACCGATGATACATCAACCCGGTGAACAACTACACTCGATCCTATCCCCATGGCCATTCATGAAATGGGGGATGGACATCGTCGCCCCCCTGCCAATGGCACCAGGTAAAGCTCGATTTATCTTATTTATGACCGGCTACTTCTCAAAATGGGTAGAAGCGCAGGCATTTGAAAAGATAAGAGAAAAAGAAGTCATAAACTTCATATGGGACCACATCATATGCCGATTCGGGATCCCCTCTGAGATTACATGCGATAATGGGAAGCAGTTCATCGGCAGCAAGGTGACAAAATTCCTCCAGGATCATAAAATCAAAAGGATTCTATCAACCCCTTACCACCCAAATGCAAATGGTCAAGATGAGTCTATAAACAAAACCATCATCCAAAATTTGAAGAAGAGGTTGGATGATGCGAAGGGGAAATGGAGAGAAGTACTGCCCGAAGTACTATGGCATATCGAACAACATCGAAGTCGAGCATCGGGGAGACCCCGTTATCTTTGGTATATGGGTCCGAGGCGTTGATACCAGTCGAGGTCAGGGAGCCGAGCGTTAGATTTCAGCATGCCACCGAGGATTCAAAAAATGAGGCCACGAACACCTGTCTCGAGCTTCTAGATGAAAAACGCGAGGCCGATTAGTTCGAATGGCCGCTCAAAAACAAAGGATCGAAAGATACTATAATAGAAGAACAAACCTTCGCTACTTCGTAGTCGGGGACTTGGTTCTAAGGAAAATCACCCTCAACACTTGAAACCCAAATGAAGGGAAGCTAGGCCCTAGTTGGGAGGGACTGTACCGTGTCCTCAGAGTAGTAGGCAAAGGATCCTACAAACTTAGCACTACGGAAGGCGAGCAACTACCAAGCAATTGGAATATATCACTGCTCAAACGCTTTTATTGCTAAGGTATAGCTTTATCCTTTTTCATTTATATTTCATACTAACTTTTTACAGTTGTTCGATTGGAGGAATAAAAGCACCCTTCAGCTCGAAGACCTTGGGTTTTAAAGCATGCATTTCACTCTTTTTCCCTTAGATCAGGTTTTATCCCAAATGGGTTTTACCGGCAAGGTTTTTAACGAGGAAACATCTATATGCTACTTAAGGAAAATTCAACAAGTATTCAAGGATTCATTTTCATGTCAAGGAGGACCTCGATAGGAGAATATTGTAATGGGCCAAACGGTTAAATTAACCGTGTCCATATAGAATAGTCGATCCCCGGATGGCAGAAACATGAACGCATGTATCAATTACTCAAAGAAGCATTCTTATTATGTCAAAACACTTTGTGCCTCAAAGAAGTCTACTATTTTTGCATTTAACGGCTCAAGGGCCAAATATACTCGAATACTCAGGGACTGTCATCGATAGTCAACACGTCAAGCCATCAAAAGCTCGAGCTTATAAGACCCTAATGAAGCAAAATCGAACTTATAAGACCTCAATAAGGCAAAATAGAATTTATAAGACCTCAATGAGGCAAAATCGAGCTTATAAGACCTCAATGAGGCAAAATCGAACCTATAGACCTCAATGAGGAAAAATCGAACTTATAAGACCTCAATGAGGCAAAATCGAACTTATAAGACCTCAATGAGGCAAAATCGAACTTATAAGACCTCAATGAGGCATACACGTACTTATAAGACCTTAAAAAAGGCATCCCCTTGATATCAAGGCCAAGTCCATCTCACTCGAGGACTGAAGGCTACGGTCATATGAAAGACTACGGCCGAAATAATGTGGCTCGAAAACGTCTGATTTCCGCCATAAAACTAAAGGCCTTCAAATACTTCGAAAAATCGATTAAATCAGGATACCCTCGGCATAAGCAAAGGGGCTTCGATAAAATCAGCCCTATGTAAAGGCTTCGAAAAATTTAGCCTTTGAGAAAACCTCACGAGGTATCAACTATCGTCGCACATCGACTTGCAATCGAGGTTCCAATCAATTGAACCGTCAAAAAGTCAAACGAATATAAAAACATGCCATGGCATAACAAAATTTATACAAGTCTTTAGCAAGAAAGGGGGGAAATTGTAGCCATTTTAGAGGTCGAATTGACCCAATCTAAAAATAGCCTGAGGGCCGATTTGTAAGAGCCTAAGGGCCGATATGTAAGAGCCTAAGGGCCGATTTGTAAGAGCCTAAGGTCCAACTTAAAAGAGACTAAGGACCGATGTTTCAAACCCTAAGGGTTGATACTTAAAGAGCTTAAAGGCCGAAGCACGCCATGCTCGAGAACTTACCTAGTTCGGACTCGAAAGTCCCGAGCTGAAGCTTAGCTCAAAGATCGGATCCTAAGTGGTCACCTATTATCGATCGTTCATCGAACACAAAACCTAAGGGTTTTATCTTCTAATTCCAATACATCAAACTAATCATCAACAAAACCAAATCTCATTTCAAAGACAAAAGCAAGATGGAAATTAACACAACACAAAGATGAAACAAAAGATTTCTTTATATATCAGATAATGGTACAAAATTACATTTACAATACTCCCATAGGGAGCCCTTACAAAAAATCAAAGAAGGCCTACTCTATCGTCGGGGTCGCCTGCTCAGAGGTAGCTCCCACGGGGACTACATCTTCAGTAGCTTGACCTGCGGAAGCTTGGTCTTCGAGAGTCTCTCCCACCTCAGGGACTTTGTCTTCATCAACCCCCTCAGGACCATCCTCTTCCCCGGAATCCTCCTCGTCAGCCTCTTCTTCATCATCCTCAACATCAGCTTCGTCATCGGAAGAAAGGACGAACTTGGCATCAGCCTCATCTGCCTTAGCCTGCTTTATTTCCTAGGAGAGATCGAAGCCTTTAGCATGGATCTCCTCGAGGGTTTCCCTCCGGGATCGGCATCGGACATAGTCGTTGATTCTTTTCTCCCGGTCGGAGGCCCCCCTCAACTCCATCTAAGCATCGGTAGCATCTTTCAAATAGATGGCTACCGTCTTGTCAGTTGTGGCTTGCATTTCTTTGGCTTCGGCCCGGGCTTCCTCGAATTCGACTTTGTCTTTCTTGAGGCCAGCCTTGAGCTCGGCTATCCTTACCTCCTGAACTGAATTGTGCTCTTGAGCGTTCCGAAGTTGAATCTCGAGGGCGGATACTTTTGCCAATGCATCTTTTTTGGCCGCAACGAGGATATCCATATGTGCCTTCCATTCATTGCACTTAGAGTTGACCTGGTTGACCTCACCCCGAAGGTAATCCAACATCTCTACCTTTCGCTGCAGCTGAGACATCGAAGTGTTAGCCTCCGAAGGCGGGAGAGGGAGTCCATAATTTTTCAGAACTAATGTTACTTGCTTCTGTAGCTCGTCCTCATATTCCCGAGCTTTGGTAAACTCTGATCGAATATGCCTCAATTCCCTTTCCTTCTTGTCACAAAGGAGCCTGGGGGATTTCTTCTTGTTCGAGGATCAATGCAGTTCGACCTCACAACGACTCAGCTCAGTCTTAAATTTGTCGCAGGCCTGGAGAAAGGAAAGTTCGATTAGACAAAAGAAGAAAGTATAAAGTTGGAAAAATTATAGTGCTATTGAAAACTTACAATTGAGAAAAGCCGTCGATCCTCCTTGAAGGTTGATTTTTCATCCGCTGGTTCTGCCTCACCAACCCCAGTAAAGAAACCCTGGAAGGGGTCGTTTTCACTTGGGACTCCGCCTAACTCGGGCGTCCTCAGGTTCCGAGCATCCCTTATGGTATCTTCGGAGAAAGATGGAAATGATGGTAAATGACCTGCTGTCATTGCCTCGGGGAGATCACCTAAGGCTCTCTGACCGGGCATAGGTGCTTCGAAGCTCGCTCCCTTCGTAGTATTTCCCGAAGTCTAAGAAGCAGTCGCCAAGTAAGGTAATGAAGGGACTTCGTCCCTTTTCTCTTTTGGAACCCCTGCTTCGAGGCTATGGGCCTCGGTTCCAGCAGGCTTATCAGCCTCGGAATACTTTCTGGTTTGGGTCACCAACATCGAACCCTCAACCTCGTCTTCATCATCACCCATGGACCGGCGGACAAAGTCAAAATCCTCGTTGATAACAACATTCGTCTTGCGTCCCCGAGCTGGTTTTACTTCACTATGGGTGTCCTCGTTCTTCGAGGATATTTTTCTCTTATTATTCTTCTTTGGCTCCGGAGCTGAGGATTCCTCTTCCTCCTCGAGAAGGGGCGTCCTCATCTCAGAGAAATCACCAATGCCTACGACAGTGGAATTAGGCCACATGAAGAAAGGTATTTTTTTACGAAGGAAATATTATGACACGTATCGTGGTGTTTCGCTTCCCACTTGCCCTTCAAAATCCTTCCACTTGCGTTTGTCATAAGATGAAGTGGCAGCCAGTTTGCTAGCCCAGTCCGCTAGATTGAGGACTGCATTAGGCATCCACAGAACCGCTGTGGAAGTAAAAAAGGAAATTCAGCGAAAATTATGAAAAAAGAAATAGATCAAGGTATTTTAATCACGTTTCCATTTCTTGGGGAACGACAGGAACTCCTTGGGAATAATGTTGATGGTCCTCACTCGGATGAATTGGCTCATCCAACCTCGATCTCTAACTTCGTCGTTACTGGCGAAGAAGGACTTTGTGGATCGGCGTTGGAGCTTGATTAAACCTCGAAAATATTGAGGTCGATACAATCGGATGAGGTAGTTGAGGGTGAACTCGATCTCTGCCTTTTTGGCGAAGAACCTCATCATTAATATGATACGCCAGAAGGACGAATGAATCTAGCCCAGTGTAACTTGATACTTTTGGCAAAATTCGAGCACGAGTAGGTCGAGGGGACCCAGTGTAAAGGGGTATTATATACGCTCAAGAACCCCTCTACATGGGTCGTAATATCCTCTTCTCGAGAAGGTATTTTCAAAACGACCTCCTTCCCCCATCTACATTCTCTCCTTACAACTTCGAGGTGTCCTTCCTCGATGGATCTTATATACCTCGATGCGTATTCCCGACGCCCGAGAACATCGGGAGGATTATCTATTGTAAATTCTTTCTTCAAAGAAATATTGCTTGGCACAATCTCATTGAACGCCGGCGATTTACCACCAGTCGGACGGGAAGCAGAAGTGGAGGTTCCTTCTTTCTGAGGAACGAATTTAGAGGTTTTTGCCATAGTTTCTTTAGAAAAGGAGGAAGGAAATGAATATAACCAGCAAGGTTTTGGGCTAACACGGAGGAAGAACTAGTGGTGAGGAGAACGTTTGTAGAACAAGAGTAAGTATTGAAGAGTGAAAAAGTTCCTAATAAGAAACAAAAGTGGATATATATAGGGTAAGGCGGCGACTGTTCATTGATGTTGGTGGCCGACCGGCTCTGACGAGCACTCAATTCTTTTGGGGAAGAGAACCGACGTGACACTTTGGTCATTTCAGCGCCTACGTCACAGAAATTATATCATCCTCAAAGACCTCGTGAATTCAAATCGTTTCTCATCATTTCATTCTAAGAAACGCGGGGACTATCTGTATACGGCCGAAATCAGAGGAGTCCGATTTCAAAGTCTCTATTATGTTCCGAGTCCGAGCTCATGTTCGAGATGAAGTTCAAGTCCGATCTTAGAATGTGCAGTTAGAGAAAGCACATCGAAGGACCGTCACGGCCTACCTCGAGGCAGTACAAAATCGATGATAGTTAAGAAAAAACAAAAATTTCCCAAGGACACGTGGTTAGGACTGATAAGCTTTGTAAGAGACAGTAAAAATCTGTACTAGGCCGTTATACAACAGTACCAATAGTATTCTGTGTCATAATTAGAAAAGTAACATATTAGGGTTTTTCCCTCCTATATAAAGGGGACCCCAATCATTTTGTAAGAGACATCATTCACTGCAATAGAATATTTTACTCTGCCTTCTCGTTTAGCGAGCTCTTCAATTATTCCTCAGCTTTATTTCTCTTCATTTATTGTTCATATTTTATTTCTACTAAACTGACCTCGATACCCCGAGGCCACCGAGCTCGAGGCCCTCGCTCTTTTAGCAAAACTGGTTTGGTTATCACATTCTTCTTACTTACACTTATCATTTCTTGATTATTAACTAGTATTATAATAAATCACATATTTTTAGAACCACAAATCAAATATAATTGTTAACACCATTTTCGAGGTAAACAATTTTGACTCGAGGGTGATCAACCTTCAAGGCCAAGATTGTTCAACTTGTGTGGTTTGCATTTACTTTTTTATCGTAATTTAAATATTAATCTGATTTCTCATTTTGTATCAAGTTAGACTATGTATCCTTAAAATCGCGTATAAATTCAATTGTTGTCCAATTTTGAGGGTAAACAGTTTGGCGCCCACCATGGGGCCAAGGATACTAGTGGTCATTTGATACAAATCTCCGTAACACACACTGCTTTACACTACAGAACCGAAGTCGTGCACAAAGCAGGGTTGAACCCGATCCTCCCTAGGAAGTCACCCGAAGGGAAGAACCGGCCGTATAAAGGTCTAACGAACACGAATCAGGGACTAACCTCTAGATCACAAAAATGCTCTAACAAAACAGATAGAATCAGGGGAGAAGAAGATCGAGGCTAACAACAAAAAGGTGGAAACCTATGATTCCAGGGTAGACCAAATCCCTGGAGCACCTCCGATATTGAAGGGCCTGGATTCCAGGAAGTTCGTGCAAAAACCTTTTCCTCCGAGCGCGGCTCCGAAGCCGATCCCCAAGAAGTTTCGTATGCCCGAAATACCCAAGTACAATAGAACGACTGACCCAAATGAGCATATAACCTCTTAAATATGTTCTATCAAAGGGAATGACTTGGAGGACGATGGGTTGATTCTGTTATGTTGAAAATAATTTAGGGAGACCCTGTCAGAGGGAGATATAATATGGTATCATAACTTACCTCCTAATTCTATTGACTCATTTCCTATGCTTGCACACTATTTCGTAAAAGCACATGCATGTGCCATCAAGGTCGAGAATAGGAAACTAGACCTTTTCAAAGTCAAACAGAAGGAACACGAGATGCTCAGAGAGTTCGTATCCTGATTTCAAATGGAACGAATGGATCTGCCACTGGTCGCTGATGATTGAAATGTTCAAGCTTTCACTAGGGTCTCAGAATTCGAAGCTTGGTGGCCTCAGAACAGCTGAAGCAGAACCTAGAAGAATACCCTCATGTTACATGGGCCGAGGTGCATAACCGGTATCAATAAAAAATTAGAGTCGAAGATGATCAACTCAGGGCCCCTTCAGGGCCTGTTTATCCCTTCAGAACCCTCGAGTGAGCTAGGAGATATATTTATCATGAACCGAGGCCAAACAGGGATCAGTATCAACTGTATAACGGAGATCGGAGAAGCATCGGGTCCGGGCAAAACTCTATGAGAAACGAAAGGAGAAATGACCGAGGTCAAAGTATATGTAGACTTTGTTAGAACTAATTTTAATGATGAAAATAATATATTTGCTCTAGTGTAGGCACTCCTAAAACATGCTCGAGATTAAAGGGATAAATCTGACGAGATCGAAGATTGCATTCAAGATTGAATCAATGAAGATTGAAGGAACCAATCAATGACGGAATATATTGAGGCTAGATAGAAGGAATCAATCAATCAAAGATAGCGAGGATTTGGAAGTAAATCAATCATGCGGCTAAATTTGGAAAGACTAATATTGTAGGAAGATATTCGGCGCCATCAAAGGAAATCACCAGCGTCGCTCATCAGCCATAGCCGTTGCGGAAGAGAATCAATTTCTTTGATCAAATCTCTTGGGTTGGCAAATATCTTCAGCAATCAAGCCATCTCCAAAGTATTTAAACCCGTTCTTGCACCTTAGAAAACATACTTTGATCAAACCAATTACCATATCTTTGTTCTACTACATACAAACATTGTTGCTCCTCTAGATCTGATGTGTAACAAGTTTGAGAAGAAAGAGAGAAAACACTGATGAGGCATTGTATCAAAGAGAAATGAGTGTTATTGAAACTAAGCCATAGATGTAATCTACACCACTCATTGTGTAATCGAGAATTGCATTCACTGAAAGAGAATACCCTTTCAACCCAAGGGGACTGGACTAGGATTCACATTGAATCTGAACCAGTATAAAATTTCGGTGTCTTTAATTCCTGCACTTTACTTCGGTTTTTATATTTTGTTACTTTATTATCTCGCTATCATAACTAGTCTATTACTTGCAAAACTAGTCAACTTATAAGGAATAAAATTAAAAATAGTCAATTCAACCCCCCCCCCCCCCCCCCCCCCTCTTGCACTTTTAATTGGTATCAGAGCATGGCTCACATTTTATTTACTTTGCTTAACAGCTTGTGAGAAATGATCATGGCAAACCAAGTTATTGTTGGAGCACTCTTCCAGGAAGGAAAATCACAAGCGAGGCCACCATACTTCAACGGTCAACACTTTTCTCACTGAAAAGTGCATATGGAAATTTACGCAAAGTCCTATGATGTTAAGGTATGGAGAGTCATCAAAAAAAGGAAACTATCCACTACATGCTGCCGCCCAACCCCCTATTGATCCTGACGATATTGATTCATACACTGAAGAACAAATGGCGGTTGTGCAAGTTAATGCAAAAGCAAGGAATTTTCTTTACATTGCTATAAGTGGTGAAGAATATGAGAAGGTCTTCAATTGTGACACAACCAAGGAAGTGTGGGATAAAAGTGAAGTTACTTATGAAGGAACAAGCGAGGTGAAAGAAACTCATATCAATATGCTGGTTCATGATTGCAAACTTTTCCAAATAAAGGAAGGAGAATCTATTGAAGAAATGTTCGCTAGATTTAGCAAAATCATAAGTGATCTAAAAGCATTTGGCAAACCATACTCAAGTGGTGATCAAGTTAGGAAAATTCAGAGAAGTCTACCTACCACTTGGCAGACAAAGGTTGTCACTCTTGAATCTCGAGATCTGAACAAACGGTCATATGATGAACTTCGAGGAGAACTCATAGCTTTCGAAAAAACTCATCTCAAGAAAACAACTCAAGAAGAGAACAAGACTGTAGCTTTCAAAGCTACAACTGATAGAACTGAAAGTGACATTGATGATGACCCTGAAGCTCTTAAAGAATAAATTTATCTGGTATCAAGAAACATAGATGGACTAATGAGAAGATACTGAAAGACCAAGAAGGGCAGGTTTCCATCCAGACGAACCAGGCAATATAGTGAACAAGAAAAGAATGAAGGCAAATGTTATGAATGCGGAAGATTTGGACATGTTCAAGCTGAATGTCCTGAGCTTAAAAGAAAAGTCTCCAGAGGATTTAATAAGAACAAATTTTTCGGAAGCTGGAGTGATGAAGACAGTTCAGAACATGAGGAAATATCCAACTTATGCTTTATGAAGATCTTAGAAAATGATATGGACAAGGTCTCTGGATGTTGGACAGATGAGGACGATTCAGACGATGATGAAAAAGACAAAAATGAAAATGATTTCATGGCACGAGGTGAAACAAGAGAGGTAAGACCCTATAACTGTGAAAGATGTAATGATTGCATGATATTATTGATCTTACTTTAAAGGAGTCACAAAAACTGTTAGATGAAATAAAAAGACTCAATAGAGAAGTTAGAGACTGGAAACTCAAACTTGAAGTATGCGAGATAGAGCAAGATGTACTTCAGGATGAGTATGATGGATTACTAGTGCAGCTTAACCGTATGCAAAAATCCAGTCACAGTTCCACTAGGTCAAGTCATATGACTTATAAGTCGACTGAAGAGGGACCAGCCGAAACAGAGTCCACTAGTTCTGACACAAGTGGGAACTCCAAAACTAGATCAAGTCCCAAATGTCACTACTGTAACAAGAGTGGGCATAAATATTCCTTTTTTCATTTTCGTAAGCCAAATATGTCAGGATGGGTTTGGAGACCCAAACATAATCCTGAATCTAGTAGCGCTAACCAAAAAGGACCCAAGAAAACTTGGGTACCTAAGAAAAGATGAAAATCATGTTTTGCAGGAACACCACAGAAGAAGTCGCAAAGGAAAATGGTATTTGGATAGTGCGTGTTCCAGCCACATGACAGGTGACAAGAATTTGTTTAAGGAAGTTACAAAAATTGATGGAGGAAGTGTAGAATTTGGCGATGATTCAAAGGGGAAGATAATTGGCACAGGAACAGTTCCTTTCAACAACAATTGCGAAATCACTGAAGTCTATCTTGGGGATGGGCTTAAGTACAATCTCCTGAGTATAAGTCAACTATGAGACTCAGGATACGAGGTAAAATTTAAGAAAACAGGTTGTGTCATTGAGGGAAAAACAGGTAAAACAATCCTCCCAGGTAAAAGGTATGGAAATGTTTATATTCTTGATGGTTTTGAAAGTATAGATGGTCACATTTTCTTAATTTCTATCTCTGACGATCCTTGGCTATGGCATAAGAAACTTGGTCATGCAAGCATGCATTTGATAGAAAAACTTTCCAAACGTGAATTAGTTATTGGCTTACCCAAACTGAATATTTCTAGAAATCATGTGTGTGATGCATGTCAAATTGGTAAACAAACCAGAAACTCTTTCAAAAGCAAAGATATTGTGTCTACTTCAAAACCTTTACAGTTACTAGAACTGTAGGTAAAAGATATGCTTTTGTCATTGTTGATGATTACTCACTTTTTACTTGGGTGATTTTTCTATCTCACAGGGATGAAGCCTTGAAAAACTTTGAGATTTTTTGTAAAAAGGTTGAAAGAGAAAAAGGATTT
Organism: Nicotiana undulata; assembly: GCA_005239495.1. Classification (NCBI taxonomy): domain Eukaryota; kingdom Viridiplantae; phylum Streptophyta; class Magnoliopsida; order Solanales; family Solanaceae; genus Nicotiana; species Nicotiana undulata. The sequence goes on along the minus strand of ML289690.1, from coordinate 55,820 downwards.
CTTATTACTACTGTGCAAAGTGATCATGGAGGAGAATTTGAAAGCCGAGCATTTGAAGATCTGCAACGATCAAGGATATACTCACAACTTCTCTACGCCAAGATCACCTCAACAAAATGGAGTGTTTGAACGAAAAAACAGGACCCTACAGGATATCGCCAGAACCAGGCTACTATAACATTCACTGCCAAATCACTTATGGGCAGAAGGAGTAAGTACTGCTTGTCACATTCTGAATCGATGCCTCATTAGACCAATCCTGAAGAAAACTCGATATGAACCGTGGAAAGGTAAACGACCAAATGTAAGTTATTTTCATCCTTTTGGAAGTAAGTGTTTTATTCACAACAACGGTAAAGACAATCTTGGAAAATTTGATCCAAGAAGTGATGGAGGTATTTTTCTGGGTTACTCATTAAACAGTAGATCTTTTAGAGTTTATAATAAACATACTTTATGCGTAGAATAATCAGTACATGTTGTTTTTGATGAGAATAATACTCGGGACGAGAAAGAATTCACTGCAGGTGACGATGAGCAAATACAGCAAACTCAGGAGACAAGAAAACCTCAAGAGTCAACTAGTAAACTTGTCAATATAGACGAGTCGACTAGTGTGATCAGCAATAGTCAACCAGAAATATTAAAGAGTCGACCACTCCTGTAGTTCGTCCAAATGAATGGAGGAGTGAGCCAGAGTATCCTAAAAAATTCATTATAGGAGATCCAAATGAAGGAATGAAAACAAGAGGAACTCCCAAGAAGAAAGCAAACATAGCCTTGATATCCCAAATTGAGCCGAAGAAAATATAAGAAGCTTTAAAAGATTCAAGCTGGGTGCAAGCAATGCAGGAAGAACTAGATCAATTTGACAAAAGTCAAGTGTGGAAATTGATACCCAAACCATCAAACGCTCATGTTATAGGAACAAAGTGGGTTTTCAAAAACAAGCTGAATGAAGATGGAAAAGTTGTCAGAAACAAAGCTAGATTGGTCGCTCAAGGATACTCACATCAAGAAGGAGTCGACTATGAAGAAACATTCGCTCCAGTAGCACGACTGAGATCTATAAGATTTCTTCTTGCATATGCATCTTTCAAAAAATTCAGACTGTTCCAGATGGATGTTAAAAGTGTGTTTCTAAATGGCTTCATCGAAGAAGAAGTTTATGTGAAACAACCTCCTGGATTCAAAGACTCGAAGTTTCCCTATCACGTGTATAAATTGACCAAAGCTCTATACGGTTTAAAACAAGCTCCACGAGCATGGTACGAAAGGCTCAACTCATTTCGCATTGATAATGGATTCACAAGTGGTAAAGTAGATACTACTCTGTTCATTAAAAGACCATCTGAAGGTAATCTCATTATTCAAGTCTATGTTGATGATATTATTTTTGGTAGTACTAATCCTCTTCTATGCAAAGAATTCTCTGATCTTATGCAAAGCGAGTCCAAAATGAGTATGATGGGAGAATTAACGTTCTTTCTTGGACTACAAATTCAACAATCTGAAGAAGGTACATTCATATGTCAAACTAAGTACACCAAGGAACGGATTCAGAAATTTGGTATGGAAAAGGCCAAAGCCATTAGCACTCCTATGAGTCCCTCAACAAATCTTGATAAAGATGAACAGGGAAATTTTGTTGATGAAACTAAGTATCGAGGAACGATTGGCTCTCTTCTTTACTTAACTGCTAATCGACCAGTTTAGTATGTGTAAATATGTCAGGTTCCAGTCAGCTCCACAAGAATCCCATCTGACAGCATTCAAAAGAATTATTTGATACCTTATTGGAACTGCATCTTATGGATTATGGTACCCTCACTCTAACACTTTCAATCTAGAAGGTTTTTCAGATGTTGATCTTGCTGGTGACAGAGAAGATAGAAAATGTACTAGTGTAACATACCAATTACTTGGCAAAGCTTTGGTATCTTAGATCAGTAAGAAACAAGGATCAGTCGCACTATCCACGACTGACGCCGAATACATTGCTATTGGATAGTGTTGTGCACAACTACTTTGGATGTCTCATGAACTTGGTGACTATGAACTATCCTTTAAACCTATACCAATTTTATGTGATAATTCTAGTGTTATTTTCCTTTCAAAAAATCATGTACATCATTCTAGAGCAAATCATATAGATATCAAGCATCATTTCATTAGAGACTATGTTCTTAAGGGAAATATAGAAATATTGTTTGTTGGAACAAATGATCAATTAACTGATATTTTCACTAAGCCCCTATTAAAAGAAAGATTTTGCTTATTAAGAGAACTTCTTGGATAATTTGCATTAGCCATAAAAATTAGGACCTATGTTTCATTGACTGATCTATGTATGCCTAATGTTTTATTTCCTTCTGTAATCATTAATTGTGCCTCTGTTTTCCCTCTATTTTCCTCTCTTTTCACATCAGTTGCAGAGTTCAAAGAAGGAAACCAAAGCATCGCTTCTCTTCAACTGACACCCTTTCCTTTTCTTCATTCAACCGTTAGAAAACCCCTTTTTAATGCTAAAGTCTCTTTTCAATCCCCATCATCCACTTCGTCTAGAAACCCTTCCCAGAAACCCTCTCAAATAGAAACCCTCTTCAATGGACAAACATCCCAATAACCCCTCTGCTTCTACCCCAAAAAAGCACTCGTTCTAGAGCCAAAACCCCCTCTCAGCCTCCAGAACAAGTAGATCTAGGGTCCGACCACTTTTAAGGTTTTGCCTCTTCTCAGGCTGACCTATCTGACCATTCTCACCACTTAGGAGAAAAAGCTTTAGGTAAACGACCTATTGAAGAAACCCATGTTTAGTTCACTCTAAAGAATCCAAAATCGATCTGTCCAATACCCTAGAGTCAGACCTAAACTTTTGGGATTCTCCAAATAGGGATTTCTTTATCGCTTTGAAAGACAAGCCTATTGCTCATGGGAGGATAGTCAATCTTGATGACATAAAATCCCTAAATTGTAAGGTAAAAGATCTCTTTGTCTATCAAGGATGATCAAAGTTATGCTCTGTTCCTCTGCCCGAAGTCTATGAACCCCTGGTAAGAATGTTCTATGCAAATCTTCGCTCTAGTAAGCCTGATAGGTTGGAGTCCTTAGTGCTAGGAAAGCGTATTGTTCTTGATTGTGCCTTGTTTTATTTAATTTTTCAGTGCAAGTGTTCTGGTTTTCCTATGCTTTTCAAAAATTCTTGGCCTGACGATTTTGAAATTTCCTTTGATCAAGCTAAAATGTGCATTGATGAGTGTTCTTCTGATTCTCTTCCTAACCAGTTAGGCCCTAGTGATGTGAGTTTCGAAACCCGTGTTCTAGCCCATATTATTGCAACCTCTTTACTCCCTCGTACCAGATCCTTCTCCATTTTCTCCTTAAGGGACACCTTTTTAGTCTATTTTCTTGTGACTAAACTCAAAATCAAGCTGTCCTCCTGGGTTATCAATATTATGATTGAGAGTGTTGAAGATCCCACTAGTCTACCCTATGGCATGGTCATCACTCACATTCTGGAAGCCCACAATATTTCTATCTCTAAATATCCCTCCATTCTAGTTTCAAAATCTTATAATTCGAGAGCATTTGTGAGTATAGGGTATATGTGTATGAAGGGCTCGTGGGTTAAGAAACAAGAGGGTGAAGTCAAGCCTGCTCAGACCGATTCGAAACCCAAACCTCCTGCTTCCGTTCCTAGCCAGAGTGATCTTGATATTTCTGAAAAACTTCATGCCATTGCCACTCAACTATCTGAAATCAAGGATATTCTCTTTGCCACTCAGTCCACTGTTGGTGACTTCATTCCATCTCCAAGGAGACAAGGTCTGATGTGTCCAAAATTTGAGTTGCGGTTCTCAGGGTAAGGGAAAATGTCGTCAAGGCATTCAAGGAGATTCATGATAGGTTTTATGGAATGAGTATTTCAACCACTGCTAGCTTTGATCAAATGAAGGAGGCGATTTGCAATACACTTACAGAAGCAGTCGACTACCAGAGCCTCTTACTGAGGGGGAGTAAAATACAGGGAAGTCAACTGGCGTTTATACATATATTATTTTTTCATCATCAAAAAGGGGGAGATTGTTAGAATTGATTTTAATGATGAAAATAATATATTTTCTCTAGTGTAGGCACTCTTGAAACATGCTCGAGATTGAAGGGATAAATAAGACGAGATCGAAGATTGCATTCAAGATTGAAGGAATCAATGAATATGAAGGAATTAATGAATATTGAAGGAATTAATCAATGACGGAATAGATTGAGGCTAGATTGAAGGAATCAACCAATCAAAGATAGCGAGGATCTGGAAGTAAATCAATCATGCGGCTAAATCTGGAAAGACCAAGATTGTAGGAAGATATCCGGCGCCATCAAAGGAAATCACCAGTGTCGCTCATCAACCATAGCCGTTGCAGGATAACCTTATTCTTGGAAAAAATCAATTTCTTTCCAAGGATCAAATCTCTTGGGTTGGAAAATCTCTTCAGCAATCAAGCCCTCTCCAAAGTATTTAAACTCGTTCTTGCACCTTAGAAAACATACTTTGACCGAACCAATTACCCTCTCTTTGTTATACTACATACAAACATTGTAGCTCCTCTAGATCTATTGTGTAACAAGTTAGAGAAGAAAGAGATAAAACATTGGTGAGGCATTGTTTAGGTGTAATCTACACCACTCATTGTATACTCGAGAATTACATTCACTGAAAGAGAATACCCTTGCAACCCAAGGGGTTGGATTAGGATTCACACTGAATCCGAACCAGTATAAAATTCCGGTGTCTTTAATTCCTGCACTTTACTTCTGTTTTTATATTCTGTTACTTTATTATCTCGCTATCATAACTAGTCAACTTATAAGGAATAAAATTAAAAATAGTCAATTCACCCCCCCCCCCTCTTGCACTTTCAGACTTATGACCAAAAATGGCTTCGACAGGTCCATCGGTCCTAAAGACGCATCGAGGCTATCGGAATACAACATTAATGTCGATGTTGCCGCCATTGTATCAGCTATCTGGCGCATCAAAGATACCAAATTGCCCCGACCTCTATAGTCCAATCCAACCCAATGGGATCCTAACCAGATGTTCAAATATCACGGTCACAGAACGGAAGATTGTCGACAACTGAGAGATAAAGTAGCTCGTCTATTTAACAATAGGAACCTTCGATAATTCTTGAGCGACCAATCCAAGAATCATTTCAGCAACATGGATACTAACAAACAGGCAGAACAAGAAGAACCTCAACACATTATTAACAAGATCATCGGTGGGGTTGATATCCCACAGGGACCGATGTTGAAATGCACCAAAGTATCCATCACTGGGAAATGAACTCGAGACTACATACGAGAAGGAATGTTATCTTTCAATGATGAGGATGCGTAAGGGATCATGCAGCCACACAATGATGCACTGGTAATATCTATACTCCTAAATAAAATTCGGGTTAAACGTGTGTTAATTGATCCAGGTAGCTCAGCCAACATCATTTAATCAAGGGTCGTGGAATAGCTCGGTCTACAAGACCAAATCATGCCTACAGTTCGAGTTTTGAACAGATTCAACATGGAATGTGAGACCATTTAGGGAGAAATAACATTACTCGTAAACACCGTCAGGACCATCCAAGAGACTACATTTTATGTGATTAAAGGGGACATGAGGAACAACGCTTTATTCGGAAGGTTATGGATCCACAACATGAGGGCGGTACCCTCGACATTGCACCAGGCACTAAAATACCCAACACCTGGCGGAGTCAAAACAGTCTACGATGAACAACCAACTGCAAAGGAAATGTTTGCGATCGAGGAGGTGATACCGGCTTCTGCAGTTTCAACATAGAAGAGCCCAAACCATTGGTCAAAAATGGGGCCAAATAGCAATCACTAATACCATCTTCGGCAGATTCAGACATAAAAAGGAATTCGAGGATGATGATTATGGGGTCCCTAGATCTTTTATAGCCCCCAATGATTCCGACGCCACTAAATCGACGATCGAGGAGCTGGAACAAGTCATATTGTGAGAAAGCTTGACCGATAAAAAGGTATACCTGGTCCCACCTTGATATGACAGGGATCCTTCCAGAGATAAACCCTCACAAGCTAAGGCGGGATATGAAGTTTCACCCGGTTAAACAGAAGATGATACCCCAGTTCAAGGTCAAGCATGCTTTCATCAAGGACGAGGTATCTAAACTTCTTAAAACAAGGTCTATTAGGGAGGTCAAATACCCGGATTGGTTAGCAAACATAGTGGTAGTCCCTAAAAATGGAATAAACTAAGAATGTGCGTAGACTACAAATATTTGAATAAGGCATGTCGTAAATACTTTTTTTGTTTGCCTAACATCGACCGTTTGATCGATGCCACGTCCGGCCATGAGATCCTCTGTTTTCTCGACGCCTATTCCAGGTACAACAAAATATGGATAGACCCGGGTGATCAGGAAAAAACTTCCTTCATCACTAAATACGGTACATACTATTATAACGTAGTGTCGTTTGGATTACAAAAAGATGGTGCCACATACCAACGCCTAGTAAATCGGATGTTCGAGGAACAAATAGGAAAATCAAATGAGGTTTACATTGACGACATGTTAATTATGTCCCTGTCCTTGCGAGCAGAAGACCATTTAAAACATTTGCAAGAAACCTTTAGCATACAGAAGCAGTACCATATGAAGCTGAATCCAGAAAAATGTGCTTTTGGAGTTGGGTCGGGTAAGTTCCTCAGATTTATGGTATCCAATCGAGGAATCGAGATCAACCCCGATAAGATCAAAGAAATCGAATATCACAGACGTGGACAACATAAAGGTCATGCAAAGGTTAACCGAGCGAATAGCCGCCCTGGGGCGATTTACTTCAAGGTTGTCCAACAAGAGCCACCGATTCTTCACGCTGTTGAAGAAGAAGAGTAACTTCTCATGGACCCCGGAATGCCAACGAGATTTGGAGGAACTTAAGTGGTACTTATCGAGCCCAACAATTCTTCACACACCAAAGACAAACGAACTATACTTGTACTTGGTGGTCTCGGAGATAGCGGTAAGTGAAGTCCTAGGTCGGGAAGAGCAAGGTACCCAATTTCCAATTTACTATGTTAGTAGGACCTTAGGTGAGGCCGAAACTAGGTAGCCTAACTTGGAAAAACTAGTGTTCGCTTTGTTAAGCACCTCTAGGAAGCTAAAATTGTACTTCTAATGTCATCCCATATGTGTCGTAACTACTTACCCGTTGAAGAACGTTATGCATAAGCCCGAACTCTCGGGCTGATTGGCCAAATTGGACATAGAGATAAGTGGTTACGATATCGAGTATCGACCTCAGACCGCCATTAAGTCTTACTTTTGACAATCTTGGTGGCCGACTTTACACATGCCCTAATACTCGAGGTTGAAAGAGAGTTATTGGTTAACTCAAGAACTTTCTCGGGAATCTAGAACTTCATCACAGACGGTGCCTCAAACGCAAAAGGGTTCGGACTTGGCATCATACTAAAACCACGAATAGGTAATATCATTAGACAATCTATTAAGACAGTGGAATTGACTAACAACGAGGCCGAATATGAGGCCATGATTGCAGGACTTGAAATAGCTAAGAGCTTAGGCAAAGCTGATCGCATCCAAGTGCGACTCCCTCCTTGTGGTAAACCAAGTTAATGGAACGTTCGAGGTCAAAGAAGAATGAATGAAAGATACTTGAACATGTTATAGTTGACATTACATCGGTTCAGAGAATGGACTTTGCAACATGTACCTCGGGATCAAAACAGCGAAGTCGATGCCCTCTCTAACTTGGGGTCATCAGTTAAAGATGACGAATTCAAACCTCGGAAGAAGTCATACAGCTTATGAGATTGGTCGTTGAGGAAGGCCACGCCGAGATCAACTCGACGAGCCTAACTTGGGACTGGAGGAATAAATACGTGGAATATCTCAGATCTGGTAAACTACCCTCTAATCCAAAAGAGTCGAGGGCCCTGCATACAAAGGCAACCCGGTTTAGCCTATCAAATATGAAACCTTATTTAGAAAAACATTTGATGGCCCACGTGAAATATTTTTAGGGCCAGGGGATACTAACTATGTTTAGAGGGAAATCCACAAAGGTACCTGTGGAAATCATTCGGGCGACATTGCTTAAATTTGCTTGTGGTAAAAGGTACATTGTTGAACAAGTTTAAATTGTCTTCTTCCTCGCTCACTCGGCGTAGTTTAAGATACCTTGTGCCGAACTCATCAATGGCAGGAAAGAAGTCATGCAGTCGTCCTAAAAAAGCAACAGATCAAGGTAGATGGAAAAATCTCCAAGCTACACAACATTGGAAGTACCTCATATGTAGTCATGGGATCAATCTCTGGAACTTCCAAAACTCAGGTAAAAGGTGGAATACTTACCTAGATCCCTTATGTCATAGGCTCTGCATCTTCAAGTCAACAGTAGAAACGAGCAAATCAGAGCCCTATTCCTATGCAAGTGAACTTAAAAGATAGGTACATAGACATCTGTACTTATTTTTGAGAGGTTATATAACTATTAGGATAGTTTCACTTCCTTAATTCCTATTGTGCGAGTCTATTGATCTCGGAGTTTGACCCTTTCTCATTCTATTCTCTCACAAATGGTGAGGACACGAGTTGCAGTTACCGACAACGCTTCCCTTAGAGCCGACGTAGCTAAGGGATGGGGCATATGTAGAGGCAGAGGACGAGGAGGAGCATGTGCTACATTCCTGAGCAGTTGTTGAGGGGCCTCTAGTAGCTCCTGTTGGGGGACAGGTACCGGAGGCGCCTATTGTGATCCCAAAACCTCAGGAGACTTTAGCATAGTTCCTGAGCATGCTTGGTACATTGGCTAAGGCGAGGTTGATTTCGGTTGCACCGAATACTTCACAGATCGGGGGAGGAGCTCAAACTCCCACTGCCCGTACTCCAGAGCAGCGAGTCCACATTGTTCAGGTTCCAAGTGCCACGCCGACTCATCTTGTTGTTCCAGTTCAGCCCGTAGTTAGAGCAACAATATGAAGAAGAACATCTAATACTTAGGTGTTCAATAAGTATAACCCTCCTACTTTCAGCAGTTTGTCTTTATAGGATGCGCATGGGTGCCTAGGGGGGTGCTACCGTATTCTCTATGCTATGGGTATTGTGGAGACAAATAGGGTTGCTTTATCTACATTCTAGCTTAACAGAGCAGCATATCAGTGGTGGCGAGCGTATGAGTTGGGTAGTCGGGCGATGCGGTTTCACTTCTATGGGTTCAGTTTTCAGGGATGTTCTCGAGAGAGTTTTTCCTTAGACCCTTCGCGATGCATGGCGCGTGGAGTTTGAGCAGTTGCGCCAGGTCACTATGTCGGTATTAGAGTATGCTATTAGATTCATTGATTTGTCCAGACATGTACCTATTTTTGTTTCTACAATTAGAGAGTGAGTCCGCAAGTTTAATGGGTACTCAATCATGATATTCGGTTCAGCATGGCTCAGGGTTGGGGTCAGATATTCCATTCAGAAGGTAGTAGAGATTGCCCACCAATTGGGAGAGTCCAGGGAGGATAAGAGGCCTCGTAGACCAGGAGGATCTACTGGTCCTTATTTTGGAGGCAGGGTTTGTCATGGTAGAGGTTTGTGTGTCAGCCAGTTCAGTTTGCACTTCAGGCATTGCACGGTGTTTCAGGTACCTATGGGTCTCATGGTACCCGTACCGGACAGCTTCCACAATCACGTAAGAAGAAAGGTTACTTTGAGTTTGGAAATACCATCCACATGGTGAGAGATTGTCCCAAACTCCGGATAGGTGTGTCATGGCGAGGTATTCAGGCTTTGTGTTCTGCTCCAGCTGCTGATATCCCTGCACCGCCAGCTTAAGGTGCAGGTCAGACGAGTAGAGGGCGCCTAACAGGGGGAGGCCTGGTCCGTTGATATGAATTCTACATGGGGTTGAGGCCGCTGCACCAGATTATGTTGCACGTGTATGGTTTCAACTTATTATAGAGGATCCCCATTCATAGCTTGATTCTGGTTCTGCTTATCGGGGGAGTCCTTCTATTTTACTTCACATATGGGTGAGTTTCGTGATCTTGTACTTTGCTTATGTGTTTACCCCTGTTAGGAGATTTACAGTGGTACCCCGTATCTATCGTGTTGTTTTAATTCATTATTGAGAGCTATGAGACTAGAAGTGAATTTCTGTTACTCATTACAGTAGTTTTGATGTGATTTCCGGATGGTTGGTAATTATTTGTTGTTTAGATGCTCTACTAGGGTAGGATTTCAGTATGTGATGTGATTTTTTTAGCGGAATTGAATTAGTGGGAAGGTTTCGAATGGTATGATGTACATTCTACTTGCGATTCAAAGCTTAGGATGGGATCCTCGCGTCTTCATGTGATTTGATATATTTGAACCGGTTTCGTGCCGCAGTGGAGTTATATCAGGATGAGATCTATGCGATTAGTTCATATGTTTTGATTTTCCCTTGTGAAAGTGGTTCGTAATATGGTACTAATAGGGAGTTGTGCCTGTCGGGCTTCTTTGGTAGCTCCTTTATGTGTTTCTTTGTATATTCAGTCATATTCGTGTTGTGCATATTGAGTTTAGCTTGCGAGGCGTGTTCCCCGGTGCCGTTAGATGTGGCTTGTTGATTCGTGTGAATAGTTATGAGGTCTTCATGTTTCTTGCATCGTTGTCAGTGTACTGTATGTTTGAAGCAGGGTTCTAATGAATATGAGGCTAATTGTCAGTATTGGATTTGATTATGGGTAGCTATTGTGGCTAGAGTTGTTATGTAGGGCATGTGTTTGATGTGTTACGTCGTGCGATTGCACCTGGTGGGTGTAGGCATAAGTTGTGGCAGCTGATTCAGGCTGATATCGTGTGTTTCTATGGAATCAGTTCTTTTGGAAGTAAACGGATGGTGAGAAATTTGGTTTTAAAGCTTATTGGTGTTGGTGGAAGGAACAAATTTCAGTTGAGATGGTGTCGTTGAGCCTACGTGGATTTAAGTGACATGGAATAACCCGCGGGTATAGGTGTAAAAGTACGATCAGAAATTTAATGTCCTCGGAAAGATTCTTGGCACGTTCGAGGAAAAACGTTTGTTTAAGAGAGGGACAATGTAACGACCTGATCAGTCGTTATGAGAATTGGCGTCTCATTCACTGGCTTAAGGTCTCAAACTTCTTCGTATTATGTGTTATGACTTTCATGTATGGCCGAGTTCAGTTTTCGGATGATTCGGGGTCAACTTGGAAGAAGGATTCTTTTTTTAGAAGCTTAAGCGATAAGAGTTGACCGTATTTACTTCTGTGTAGAGGACTCCAAAATGGTGTTTTGATGATTCCAATAGCTTCTTATTGTGATTTTTTATTTAGGCGTGCGTCCGGTTTGAGTTTTGAGGTCTGTAGGGTAATTTGAAGCATTTCGGCAAAAATTGGGAAGTCAAAGTTTTAGAAGGTTGAAAGGTTTGACCAAGAGTTTATTTTGGTGATATCGGGGTCGGAATGCGATTTCGAGAGTTGGATTAGCTCCATTATATCATTTGGAACTTACATGCGAAATTTGACATCATTCCGAGTTATTTGATATGTTTCGGCGCGAGTTTTGGAAGTTGGAAGATTTGGAAATTCATGAGTTTGATTCGAGGTGCGATTTGTAGTTTCGGTGTGGTTTGATGTGATTTGAGTCCTCGACTAAGTTCGTATCGTGTTTAGGATGTGTTGGTATATTTAATTAGGCCCCAAGTTCTTCTGGTGTGTTTCAGATGGGCTACAGGCCATTTCTTCATGCTTTTGAGTTGATGGTTATTGGTCTTGCTGTTGTTGTTCACGATCGCGAAGTGATTCTAGTAAACTCAGCATTATTGCTCATCACGGACGCGAGAGTGGGCATGCATTCGTGAAGGTTCAACTTGTTTTTGTTCTCTTTCACTTAAGGTGTTCCGCGTTCGCATAAGGGAATTGGAGATTGGTGTAATGTTACTTGTCGCGTTTGCGGGATTTGGTGTGCGTTCACGAAGGTTGGCCAATTTGTTCATCGCATTCGCGAGGTGTTTTTCGCGAACACGTAGCTCATTTCCTTGAACAATGATTTTTGTGTTACGCGATTGCGATGTGTGTTATGTGATCGTGTAAGAGGAATGCCCGGGTAGAATTATAAGAACTCTATTTCCAGAGTTTGGCCATTGTTATCATATTTTGAGTTGTAGGCCTCGGATTTGAGCGATTATTGAGGGGTTCTTCACGTGTTGGTTCGGGGTAAGTGGTCTTGATCGGGTCCAAATCTGCATTACTATTGAGTAGCGAGGGTGGTCGATGTATGTTTACCCAACTAGGTCGATCGAATCCACATGGAGTTAATTTGTATGAAATTAGGTTTATATCTAAGTCTAGATGCGGGTTTTTCTATTAATAACACTTCCACACATTCGGGTTTGGTTTCTACTTCTAACTTTACTCTATTGTATGTAGTGATTGAAACTAAGGACAATATTTTTGTTGATGATTTTCAAATGGTTAAAGATACTAGAGTAGTGACTTCTACCTAGGTGGATATCTAACAGGTAGCACGAATCTAGGGCAAGCTTGATTAGTTGGGGGTCGTAATATAGCTATCACACCGGGTACTCACTTTATACCTCTCGGTAGTTTGAGTAATTTTGCCCAATTTGGCTTTCTCAAGTCCAAATGGGTATTCATGCAATTCAAGTGATATTAGCTCAAGTCGGGTATTACTATATCTAGGTTTAACCCTTTAATTGGGGCTATCAATTTCTTGAGTTCACCCCAATTCTTTGTTAGCCTAGTTTTCCTAGACTTAGTCCCTCTTTCTTAAGTAGAGACTAAGTCATAAAGGCATGAATCAGTGTTTGCAACCACTAATTCTATAGTTCTAGCAAGAACTAGGCTAAATATCACTAACCCATACACATTCAAGCCCTAAAATTCAACACTCATTAAATACCCACACTAGGGTTGGGTCACAACACTAGCTATGGGTCTAGCTACTCATGGAAATAACAGAAATAGAAGATGAAAATAAGATAAAATTCATAATACTAGATTAAAATATGAAAATCTAATGTTGAAAGATGAATCTAGTACAAAATTGCACAAAATGGAAAACCTAGCCGTCTGACGTGCACCAGTAATACATCACATCCTCTAAAAATGACAAAAAGATCTATTTATACTAAGCTAAAAGTTTCTAACAAAAATACCCCTGCGGAGGTTGTGCAGCCGCACTCTTGCTTTCGCGGCCGCGTAGTTCTGATCGCGGTTCGCGTTCTTCAATTTTGGATCTGGGGTTGAGATGATTTTTGCGGATCATTGCGGTCTACGCAATTCCAATCACGTCCGCACAGGGACTTTCGCGACCGCACATTTCTGGTGCAGACCGCGCTCAACATTTAGCCTGAACATGTAACTCTTTGAACCTCCCTTTCGCGGTCCGCGTAAATATGATTGCGGCCGCACAATATTTATGCGGTCCGCGCTCCAGCCCTTTTTGTCCAGACATGGTTTTTCTTCAAGTTTTGACTCCTTTATGAGTTGATTATGGTTCCTTTGGATCATTATGAACAATTCCTGCAAGCAAGCATATTTCATTAGTTTTCAGGTATATCTTCAAGCATTTTTGGCCTAAAACACAAGTAAAAGAGAGAAAATAATAGGTTAAAATCCCTACTTATCAACTCCCCCAAACTTAAGCTTTTGCTTGTCCTCAAGCAAATAAAGTAATATCACCTCCACAAGTATAAAAGGATATCCAGCTGGCCTAAGGTTAATCCGTCAAGCATCAATTGGGACTAATAATTACCCTCAACACAAATGAATTATCAACAACATCATGTTATGACATTTTGAGTACCATAGTTCTAATGTGACACTAGAGCATCAAGAGTTGAGTTAATTCATCAAGGAAGATCGCTCTGTCACGTAGGTCATTGTGGAACCCAAACTCCTCCTCCTCTACTCTCCATGAGCTACTCTCACTTTAGAATGTAACACTCAAAATAAGGATTGTGAAGAAGTGTGCTCATCTCTCTCAAAAGAATGCCACAAGTCCGGCTCTAAGTACCATAAGCTTGCCCCTTATGTAAATCACCACTAATGTAAGATCACTCAAATTGAAATCATATAGGGCTTTTGGGGGGATGTAATGAAGGCTTTTGGATCAAGGTAGGACTTATCGGACAATGATGGTTTCATCTTTCCTTAAGCACTCCATTTTCTCATTTTGGCTCATACTTTCTTGACTCTTTGAGTCATTTTCTTCTTCCTTAGGGGAACTAGAGAGATACATTGTCACTCTTTCTTGCTCATGACTATCATTTTTTCTCCTTTTCTCATCATTCCATGTCTTTCATCATTGCGTTCTTTGAATCCCTTCAACTTTCACTTTCTTTTTGACATATTTCTTTTTGGCTTTTCTTCCTTTTCTTTGCCTTTCCTTTTATTCAATTCGTTTTCTACTTTATACCTTTTATCACTTTCAAATTCCTCGTCTATCCTCCAAACTTATGCTTTTGCCAATTGTTTATCACTAATGCTAAGAAAAGATCGGGTGCTAAGAGAGGGTCATTATAAAATGGATAAAGGCTTGTAATGTGGCTTTTGAATGAAAAAGGCTTAGGCTCAAAGGGGTTGACTAGGTATATCACATTGGTAGGCTTCGAAAGCTTTCAAGTTTCAAATTGGATCAAGGAGATCCTACAATCATTTCTCAAGTCGAGCTACACTTAGAATTTCGCCTAGACAAACATTCAGGGCAAGTTCTAGACTTATTGGCGCGGAACTTGGACTTGCAATTCAATACCTCACCTCTCAAGCTACTGGATTGTTAAGGAGAACAGAGTCGAGGGCTCACAACAACCCTAGCTAAGATTGAAAATCACAAATGGCTCAAGCAAACCACTCGATGATTGTTTTAGTTAACTCAAGAGTCTAAAGGTCACAACTAGAGCTATTCTTTGCCAATCAACTTGTTTCTAACCATAAGGTCAAAGGTAAATGTGTTAGTACCAAGTGAAACCTTCTTGAGACACTTTTATTCATTACTACTATATATACTAAAACAAAAAGAAGGCGGACTCAATCCCTTAAGAAGGTTGTCACTCTATCCATTGTTGGGAAGAGCCACCTTTGGAAAGAATTGTGGCATTAAGAAAACCAAAGGCTTATTGTTCACAAAAAATGTAAAAAGAAGCTAAAACATAAAAAGAAGCTACTTAAGGAAATAAGATTCTATGCTACTAAGTAAAAACAACGAAAGAAGTTATGAAGTAAACTACGAAAAGTAAACTGAATGTGTACAACATGGAGTAGAACGAATATATACATAATGGAAGTGAAGATATACATCGCATCGTAAAATTATATACATTCCAAAAGTGAAAATAAAGATAAAGAAAAATAGTATAATGGTTATTACATACCAAATGTCATCAAATCAAAATGGACCAACCCCCTCCCCTCCCCCCCTCCCCCCCAAATAAAAAATAGCACTGTCCTCGATGCTACTAGCAAAATAAGAACAGGGAAAAGAGGTAGAGAGCAAAGAGAACTCCATATGTGGTCTCTGTCTGCATCGGGTCATGAACATGAGTTGGGTCCTCAGACTGCATAGGCCCATCAGCACCCTCCGTGTTATCTAACTGGGTCTTCAAATCCTCTGACTGGGGGACTACAGGGTTGTTGAGCATCTGTATCATCTCCTCAACAGTATGTGCAGTGACAGTCGGCTGCTCAGACTAGCCGGTTACTGCCTTTAGTACCTCATGCTCTGCTGCATGTGCTGCTGGGGCTGTCTCTTCCATGAGCAGGTCCAGTGGGATATCTCCAGCAGAGGAAATCTTCTCTGCCTTCTTGCTCAGCTTCTCCACTAACTCCTTAGATGCCTGAGTCTTCCGCATCTTCTTCACTTGCTTGACCAAATTCTTGATAACCTTACCATGTGCATCAAGAGTCTCCCGAATCTTCTTCTGGTCGTCCAGAATTTTCTTCTGGTTGTCCAGAATCATCTTCAAGGTTTCCTCCACTGATGGAGGTAACTGAAGTTGTGGTGGGACTGAAGACTGTGCTTCCACTGCACTGGTATGGCAGTTAGCTTTGTGGTAGCTGCATGCATCCAATTGTTGAGACTAGATAACGACTGAGAAACCCGCAGTGCAGTCTGAGGGTATGTAGAAGATGAAGGTACTGACAATGGCATTGATATAGATGGCCCGGAGGATGGAGGAGGCATGGCTGCTACTCCGGTAGACGTAACGGCTGATGTGGGAGGCTCGACAACTGATCTGGTTGCCACTACCCTTGGCTCTTCAGGCTGTCCATTGGAGGTAGTGGATTTACCCTTGTCTTTAGGGTTGTCCGCTCCTTGGAGATGATACCAGGAGAAAGGCTTTTTAGCCTTCATCTTAACATTAAAGTGTGTCTTCTCTACCTCTTAGTCTTCGAGATACTCAGTAATGAAGTTGGGGTAGGGATAAGATCTTTCTTCTTTGTTGATTGCCTTGGAGATGTGGTAGGACATCAGGTTCCCCACATTAATCATATAGCATGCCATGGTTGAAGCTACCAAAATTGCCTGGGTGAGTGGAAGGACATTTTCATGTTGGCATGGGTCTAAGCGGCTACACACGAATGTTTGCCACCCTTTAGCTTCAAAGTTAAGGGTGGACCTGACTATTGGAACTCTAGTTGTGAGCCATGTCGGTGTTGTCCCTAGAATAGCTAGTATCTCAGCTAGCCATGGACGAGCTGCTTCATCCAAGGTTAGCTTCTCCAGGTACTGCACTGCCTCAACATCCTTAAATCTGGCATGTTTGTTCAGAGTGTGACCATCAAACCGAATTTTCAAGTTCTGGACCTTCGTCTCCATGGTACCCTTTTTTATGTTGGCAACATTGGCATAGAATTCCTTGACGAGGTATTAATTGGAATCTACCACCTTTTCGATGAAATACTTCCATCCATTTCTCTCCTCAAATTTCCTTAGGACATTTGGATTGTGCGGGAGTAGGTCTTTGGTTATGAATTTGTTTCTCAATAGTGAGAGACCTTTGGGGGCACCATTCCCGGAACTTGGTATACTCCTTCTCGCTCACAAATGTATCGGCCCACACCTTCGGTTTCCTTGACCTAGCCAGGCCACACACAATTGTGTCACCCCCTTTTTCGTCATCCGGGATCTCATCATCATCATCTATATTTATTGGGGTAAGTGTAGTGGCAGGTACTGTAGCAGGTGGGGAAGATGGTTATGATGCCTGACTACCTCTCTCTTATCCATCAGATGACCCAGAGGAGGAGGTAGGTTCATTGACCAAGCGGAATGGTTTTGATTGTGCCCCCAGTTGAGGTAGTACAGATTCCCTCTTAGAAGTCTCCCAAGATGGGAGGTATTCACTGGTGTCCGAGGAGTCCGGAGGAGGTCTAACGAGGGTAGTCTTTTTGCCCACTACCCTTTGTAATAATGATGGCAAGTTTTGCTTTCCTTTACCCTGGCCTCAGGAGGATTTTTTCCTTCCTTTGGAAGTGTCACCTCTACCACAAGAACGCACCATTGTATGCAACACACAAGTAGTGAAAGTCAATTAGAATAGGGTTCAACATGAGTTAAAGCATTACAGTTGAAAAAAAAATCAGTGCTTCTCAGAATAGGGGAGCGCGGACCACACAAAAGTGAGTGCGGTTGCGGACTGTCCATCGTGGACCGCACAAAAGTGAGTGTGACCGCGAAAAACCCACCGCGGACCGCACAATTTTAAGTGCGGCCGCATAAGAATTTCATTGGGTCTCTGTAGTTCAAATGCGCGGACCGTATAATTATGAGTGCGGCCGCGAGAGGCCAACCGCGGACTGCACAAAAGTGAGGGCGGAGACAAAATCTAAGCAACTAACAGTGCCTTGAAACAAGGGTATTGCGGACCGCACAATTTTGTACACGATCGCATACCCTACCGCGGACCGCACAAAATTGTTCACGGCCGCGAAATTCAAAATCATTTAGGCACTCATGAACACTTAATACTAGGGTTTTCACTAATTATCCAAGATTTATGGCAATTAAGCATGCAAATCTACTAACCACAACCCCCATTATGCATACAAACACTACCCATATGTTTCTAAGCAAGGATTAAGGATCAAATTGACACATTTGGCATGAGCCTAACCCTAACTAAAAAAAAGAAAAAGAAAAGAAAGAGAAAAGAAAAGAGAAAAATGAAATCAAATCATTGAAATGAACATACCAGTAGTGAAGAGTAGTAGGAAATCAACACTTGATGAAAATGGGATGAGATTGAAAGCAAGAAAAAGTGAACAATGCTTTAGGGTCGTTTGAGAAGTCAGAGTTCGTAAAGTGTGAATATTTCTCAAAAAGCCTATTTATACTCTGACCCCAGTGTCCCACCGACTTACCTGAGTGCGGTCATGAAATTTTGGCGCGGTCCGCACTCTTTACCTTTTTGTAGCTTAGCATAAGATTCATGGGCGCGGTCCGCGAAAAATTGGCAGCGACCGCACAATTTTTGCAGCCCGCGAAATATTGAACGCGGCCGCGAAATCTTAAGGAATTTTGACAGGTTAAACTTCATAGAGTTGGCATTTTACCCATTTCAGCTGCGTGACCGCGCACCGAATTGTGCGTCCGCGAAGTGCTTGTGTGGTCCGCATAATTTCTTACGCGTTCCGCAAAATTTCACCACTTAGCCAAAAAAATTCCTTGTCAATTTCCTGCACTGCGCAACCAATTCCTACATACACTTCATAACCAGTTAGTCCAAAACAATGCCTGATCTAAGAAAAAAATCAAAAGAAAGAAAAACACATGGGTTGCCTCCCAAGAAGCGCCTGATTTAACATCACGGCACGACGCATGTTACCATCACTCATTTGAAATGGATCAATGCCCCAACGTGGCTATCATAAATCTTGCAAAGGTAGTGCTTCACCCGGTTCCCATTGACTCTAAAGATCTCACCATTCTTGTTTTTCAAATCCAGATCACCAAAGGTTAACACGTGTACCACTTCAAAAGGACCACTCCACTTTGACTTTAGCTTTCTCGGAAAAATCCGTAACCGAGAATTGAATAGAAAAATCAAGTCACCTTCTTTGGATTCTTTGTTCCGGATATACTTACCATGTAGGTACTTCATTTTGTCTTTATACAAGGATGAGCTGGAGGAAGCATGGAACCGGAACTCAACAAGTTCATTCAATTGCTCTACCCGGAGATTGGCAGCTACACCACATGCAAGGTTCAATTTCTTCAACGCCCATATGGCCTTTTGCTCTAATTCCACTGGAAGGTGACATTCTTTCCCAAATACCAACCGGTACAGAGACATACCAATTGGTTTCTTGTAAGTTGTTCTATAGGCCCATAAAGCATCGTCAAGTTTCCTTGACCAATCAGTCCGGTTTGCATTGACAGCATTGGATATCATTCTCTTGATCTCCCTGTTGGAGACCTCAACTTGTCCACTTGCTTGGGGGTGATAGGTGGTTGACACCTTATGAGTGACACCATACTTGGAGAGTAAGTTTTCTATGCTTTGTTGCAAAAATGAGAACCCCCATCACTAATGATAGCCTTTGGGGTGCCGAAGCTTGTAAATATGTTTTTCTTCAAGAAAGCCACCACACTCCGTGCCTCATTGTTGGGAAAAGCCACAACTTTATCCCATTTGGAAACGTAATCCTCGACAACAAGAATATAAGTGTTCCCACATGAACTCACAAATGGTCCCATAAAGTCGATGCCCCACATGTCGAAAATATTAATCTCGAGGATGGTGGTGAGAGGCATCTCATTCTTCTTGGAGATCCCACCGGCTCTTTGGCATTCATCACACCGCTTAACGAGATCGCTAGCGCCTTTGTACGAGGTAGGCCAATAGAATCCACAACTTAGAACCTTTGTAGCAGTTCTCTCCCCACCATGGTGACCACCATAGGGCGGGGAACGGAAAGCTTCAAGAATACTCAATTGCTCTTCTTTCGGAACACATCTCTGGATAACCCCATCAGTGCAAATTTTGAAAAGATATGGCTCGTCCCAATAATAATCCAAGCAGTGCCGTTTGAGTTTATTCCTTTTGGTTTGAAGAGAACTCATTCGGGACAATGCCGATCACAAGAAAGTTGGACACATCGGCAAACCAAGACATCCCGGTCAAAGAAATGGAAATGAGTTGTTCATCCGAAAACGAATCATTGATCTCAAGGCCATCATAGGGCCTCCCCTCCTCTTCCAACCGGGACAAGTGGTCCGCCACTTGATTCTCACTCCCTTTGCGGTCTATGATTTCAAGGTCAAACACTTGTAGAAGAAGAACCCATCACATCAGCCTAGCCTTAAAATCCTTTTGACTCATCAAATAATAAAGGGCCGTGTGATCGGTGTGCACAATCACTTTGGTACCCATAAGATACGGGCAGAACTTTTTCATGGCAAAGACAATGGCTAATAGCTCTTTCTCGATCACCATATAGTTTACTTGGGCGTCGTTCAAGGTCTTGCTTGCATAATAGACCTGATGAAATATATTTTTGATTATTTTCCCCAATACCGCTCCTACAGCCACGTCACTAGCATCGCACATGAGCTCAAATGGTAAGCTCCAATTGGGTGCGGTAATGATGGGAGTGGTAGTCAACCTATACTTGAGTAGCTCAAAAGATTTCACGCAATCATCATTGAACACAAACTTGGCATCTTTTTCCAACAACTTGCACAAGGGGTTCACCACTTTTGAGAAATCCTTGATGAACCTACGGTAACACCCCGCATGACTTAGAAAGATCCTCACTCCATTGATGGAAGTAGGAGGAGGGAGTTTTGATATCACTTCAATATTTGCTTTATCCACTTCAATACCATTCTTGGGGATCTTATGGCTGAGGACAATGCCCTTCTCGACCATAAAGCGACACTTCTCCCAATTAAGCACTAAGTTGGTCTCTTCACAACGGGTCAATACTTTATCAATATTATCCAAACATTCTTCAACGGAATACCCCACAACAGAGAAATCATCCATGAACACCTCGAGGAAGTCCTCCACCATATCCGTGAATATTGCCATCATACATCGTTGAAAAGTGGTCGGTGCATTACACAAACCAAACGGCATCCTTGAGAATGCAAATGTGCCATACGGGCAAGTGAATGTGGCTTTCTCTTGGTCTTCATATGCAATAAGAATATGGTTATATCTGGAATACCCATCCAAGAATCAATAATAAGCACATCTGGCAAGCCTATCCAACATTTGATCAAGAAATGGCAACACAAAATGGTCTTTCCGAGTCACTTTGTTCATCTTTCTATAATCCATGCATACCCTCCAACCGGTGACAGTTCTTGTGGGGATTAATTCATTTCTATCATTTTTTATCACAGTCATGCCCCTCTACTTTGGGAAACATTGTACCGGTGAAGTCCATGAACTATCAGAAATGGGGTACACAACCCCTTAATCTAGCCACTTGATGATCTCTTTCTTGACTACCTCTTGCATGGACTCATTCAACCTCCTTTGATGTTCGACGAAGGGTTTGGATTCCTCCTCCAATATGATTTTGTGCATACAAAAGGCGGGGCTTATACCCCTAATATCTGCCAATGTCCAACCTATTGCCTTATTCCTCCTTTGGAGCACCGCAAGGGTGGAATCTGCTTGCACGTTAGTTAAGCACGAGGAAAGAATAACAGGTAATGTGGAACAAGGGCCTAAGAACTCATACCTGAGGTGTGAAGGAAAGGGATTCAACTCCAATATGGGTGGCTCCTCGATTGAGGGCTTTGTTGGTGGAGTCTT
The DNA here is from genome assembly GCA_005239495.1 of Nicotiana undulata. Taxonomy (NCBI): domain Eukaryota; kingdom Viridiplantae; phylum Streptophyta; class Magnoliopsida; order Solanales; family Solanaceae; genus Nicotiana; species Nicotiana undulata. Next base: position 33,965 of record ML289690.1, on the reverse strand, counting down.
CCGGTTCTCAAGGTCCAAGGAAAGTTTTCGGGGCCCATACGTATAAGACCCCATTCCTCGCAAAGCATTGACACATTCTACCAAACGTTCCTTCTCATACTCATCTTGATTCAACAACACAGCTTCCAAAGGGTCTTCAACATTAATCATATCACTTGTGTCATCAACAATCACCTCAGTCACAAGATCCACAAACGAACACACTTCATTGCTATTAGGCTGCCTCATTGACTTGCACACATGGAATACAACTTTTTCATCGCCCACCCGGAAGGTGAGCTCCCCAGCTTCCACATCAACTAAGTCCTTCCCTGTAGATAGGAAAGGTCTCCCCAATATGATAGTCACCTCGTAGTCAACCTCACAATCAAGTATCACAAAATCTGCGGGAAGTATGAACTTGTCAACCCGAACTAGCACATCATCAATTATCCCCAATGGACTCTTCATTGTCCAGTCCGCCATTTGCAACCTCATGGAAGTAGGTCTTGGTTTCCTAATTCCCAATGTCTTGAACACATAATAGTGCATCAAGTTAATGCTTGCCTCCAAGTCACACAAAGCTTTGGCGAAATCGGCACTGCCAATAGTGCATGGGATTGTAAAGGCACCACGATCTTCTAGATTTGGAGCTATGGAATTCACAATGTCACTCACTTGATGTGCCATTTTGATCATTTCACAGTTCATTTATCTCTTCTTTGTTACCAAGTCCTTCATGAACTTGGCATATCCCGGCATTTGTTCAAGGGCTAGTTTGAGGTACTAGCAACTCCACCTCTCCCACTTCTTGTAGTCACCGCCATAGCATTGCCCGTATTGTTCCCACCCTTCGGGTTTACTACCGTATCACTTGGCAGTGCCCCCTTAGGGCAAGTATTCAAGGCTTGAGAAATTTGACCCATTTGGACTTCCAAGTTGTGGATAGAAGTGTTGTGGGAGGCTATTTGGGCATCAGAGTCGGCATTTCTTTCCATCATTTGTTTGAACATGTTTTATATCTGTCCCATCTCTTTGTTGGAACAACTTGGCCCTTGTGATTGATATGAGGCAGGTTGTTGTACATCGGGGGCCTTTGAAAGCCCGACCCCCAGTTTTCTTGATTATTGTTGTTCCAACCCCCTTGATTTCCATTGCGTCCCCAATTACTATTATTGTTGCCACTCCAATTGCCTTGATTATTTCCTCCCTAATTGCTTTGATTTCCTTGGTTACCCCAATTTTGATTGGTGTTCCCCCCAATTGCTCTGATTTTTGTTGTTGCCACTATTCCAATTTCCTTTTTGTCCTTGGCTTCCCTAATTTTGATTGTTTCCTTGTGATCTCCACTGTTGTTGATTTGGAGCATTGCTCCGTTGACCTTGGTAATTGTTCACATATTGAACCTCTTCACTTTGATCATCATATGAGTCATCTTGATTATAACCACTGCCACTTTGCTCAAATTGATCCAGATTGTTTTGAACTTGTTGACTCTGTTGCCGTCTCTTGTTGACCGTCATGTTTACTCCTTCCATGACATTTACCTGTTTTGGCCCCTGAACCTATTGAAGCTGAGCCTTGGCTAACTGATTCATGGTGATTGTCAACTTTACTATGGCTTGACAATGATCATGAAGTTCCTTGTGAAGGTGGATAACATTAGGGTCACCCTGAGGAACATTGGATCTACTTTGCCAAGACGAAGAGGTATCTGCCATGTCGTCTAATTTTTCACATGCTTTAGAGTACGACATGTTAATGAAGTTACCCCCGGCGAGCTGATTCACCATACACTGGTTAGTTGTGTTGATCCCCATATAAAAGGTTTACTGGATCATTGCCTCGGTCATATCATTGTTGGGGAATTCTTTGACCATTGTCCGGTACCTCTCCCAAATCTCATGTAACGGTTCATTTGGCTCTTGTTTAAAAGCAAGGATTTCATCTCTCAATGTTGTCATATGTCCCAGAGAAAAGAACTTTGCTATGAACTTCTCGGCCAACTCATCCCAAGTGTGTATGAAATGGTTGGGTAGCCTCTCAAGCCAATTTAAAGCCTTCCCTCTTAGAGAAAAATGGGAAAAGCCTTAACCTCAAAGCGTCCTTAGATACATTTGTTTGCTTGCTCTCCCAACACATGTCAACAAAACCTTTGATATGCTTATAGGAGTTCTGATGTGGAGCTCCGGTGAAGAAACCCCTCTATTCCAACAGTGTATGCATGACATTGGTTATTTGAAAGTTGCCTGCCCGAATCCGGGGCGGGACTATTGCACTCGCATAGCCTTCATTGGGCAACATCCGGTGTGTGACCTTGGAGGA
>ML289690.1:14011-31561 GCA_005239495.1 Nicotiana undulata | reverse complement strand
TGGGGGGGGGGGGGGGGGGGGGGTTGGAATGTTTTCATGAGGCAAGCGGCCTCTTCTTTTTACTTGTCGTTCAAGAGAAACCTCGTCCACTTCATTTTCATCTACCTCCTCCCCCTGAGGAATATGTCCGAGTGCCTCGCTAAGATCCATTTGGTACCTAAAAGCAATTGACACACACAATTAGAAAAAGAGAAGGAAAGAATAAAAAACCACACAACTACTTAGATATATAGCTAAGACCGTCTAACTCCCCAAAAATGGAGCCAAAATCTGATCGGGTCCAAGCCTGCACTACTATTGAGTAGCGAGGGTGGTCGATGCAGTTTTACCCAACTAGGTCGGGATCAAATCCATAGGGAGTTAATTTGTTTGGAATTAGGTTTATGTATAAGTCTATATGGGGGTTTTGCTCTTAATTACACTTCCACATATTCGGGTTTGATTTCTACTTCTAACTTTACTCTATTGTATGCAGTGATTGAAACTAAGTACAATATTTGTGTTGATGATTTTCAAGTGGTTAAAGAGACTAGGGTAGTAACTTCTACCTAGGTGGATATCTAAAGGGTAGCAAGAATATAGGGCAAGCTTGATTATTTGAGGTCGTAATATAGCTATCACACCCGGGTACTCACTCTATACCTCTTGGTAGTTTGAGTGATTTTTCCCAATTTGGCTTTCTCAAGTCCAAATGGGTATTCATGCAATTCAAGTGATATTTGCTCAAGTCGGGTATTACTATCTCTAGGTTTAACCCTTTAATTGGAGCTATCAATTTCTTGAATTCACCCCGATTCTTTGTTATCCTAGTTTTCCTAGACTTAATCCCTCTTTCTCAAGTAGAGACTAAGTCATAAAGGCATGAATCAGTACTTGCAACCACTAATTTTATAGTTCTAGCAAGAACTAGGCTAAATATCACTAACCCATACACATTCAAGCCCTAAAATTCAACACCCATTAAATACCCACACTAGGGTTGGGTCACAACCCTAGCTATGGGTCTAGCTACTCATGGAAATAACAGAAATAGAAGATGAAAATAAGACAAAATTCGTAATACTAGATTAAAAGATGAAAATCTAATGTTGAAAGATGAATCTAGTACGAAATTTCCCAAAACGGAAAACCTAGTCGTCTCACGTGCTCCAGTAATACATCACATCCTCTAAAAATGACAAAAAGATCTATCTATACTAAGCCAAAATTTTCTGACAAAAATGCCCTTGCGGAGGTTGTGCGGCCGCATAATTCTTAGCACGGCCGCACACTTGCTTTTGCGGCCGCGTAATTCTGATCGCGGTTCGCGTTCTTCAATTTTGGATATGGGTTGAGCTGAGTTTCACGGACTGCATAATTTCAATCGCGGCCGCACAATTCTGACGCGGACTGCATTTCTCTCTTCTGCTCCAATAATCATCTCTCTGAATCTCAATCGTTGTGGTCCACGTAATTCCAATCACGGGCGCATAGGGACTTTCGCGGCCGCACATTTCTGGTGCGGACCGCGCTCTACATTTAGCCTGAAAATGTAACTCTCTGAACCTCCCTTTCGCGGTCGACGCAAATATGATCGCGACTGCCTCATGGCGGCCGCACAATATTTGTGCAGTCCGCGCTCCGGCTCTTTTTGTCCAGACTTGGTTTTTGTTCAAGTTTTGACTCCTTTGTGAGTTGATTATGGTTCCTTTGGCTCATTTTGAACAATTCCTGCAAGCAAGAATATTTTATTAGTTTCCGGGAATACCTTCAAGCATTTCTGGCTTAAAACACAAGTAAAAGAGAGCAAATAATAGGTTAAAATCCCTACTTATCAAGTCTCTACCCAGATTTGATTTTATTTCATGATTCCATATTTAATTTTATCATTAAATTAGTGATTTGAATTGGGGGAAATGATAATTTTTGAGAACATCTTTCAAAATATAAAATGAGGATTTGAAGGGCGAATTCATATCGGAATTTGGTAATTCTTGTATGGTTGGACTAGTTATCGAATAGGTGTTCGAATTTTAAATTTTTTGTCGGATTTCGAGACCCGAGCCTAGGGGGTTGACTTTTATTTCTTTTTAAATATTGAAGTTTTATTATCCTGAATTGTTTCCTATGAATTTTATTTATGATTTAAAGTTATTTTGGCTAGATTTGAGCTGTCTGGAGATTGTTTCTCATGAGAAGGTCATTTTAGCGTATCGATCTTGCTTCTTTGAGGTAAGTATAATGCCTAACTTTGCGTGGGGGAACTACCCCTTAGGATTTGAGTCATTTGTGCTACCTGTGTCATGTGAAGGCCGTGTACGCGAGGTGACGAGTACGCGCTCGGGCTTATTTGTGAAAACTTAACCGATTTGGGCTCTTAGGTTCTTATGTCCATTAAATATTAAGTTGTTTTGTCTTGTTAAGTCCCTCATTTACTAAATTCACCCTTACATGTCTTAATTGGAATTAATTGCTTCATGTTCTACCCTTATTGCCGATTGAACTCTTACGTGTGTTTACAGAAGTTGTTGCCCCTTTTTATCGTCGTGCTATCCTTTCTGTAATTGCTTAACCTTATTGAAACCATTATTATTTTTATGTAATTGTTTAAACTTAATTGAAATCATTATTATCTCTTTCGTAATTGTGTAGACTTAATTGAAGTTTGTTATCCCTTTCATTATTGACGTATTCTTATTTGGGGTCATTGATTCATGTTATCTCTCTTGTTGTCCAATTGCACTTTCGTGGAATCATTGTTACACGTTACCTCTCCTTTGTTGAACTATTCTTGTTGAGACTATTATTTTCCTGTTGTGTCTTTCTTTGTGAGCTTGTTCTTCCATTTTTTGTGTTTTGAAGTTCTTGTGTTGATTTACTTATCGTATTCACGTGTTACTATTGTTTTTGTTTTTGTATTCAGTGTAGTTGAGCCGAGGGCTATGCATGGTTGTGATATCGAAATTGTTTCAGGAAATGTTGTGGCATATGGGCACATATTGTGAAAGTCTTTTGTTGAGTTGTTATGTTTTGTCACACATGTTATTGTTCAAAGGGTTGTTATTGTGTTTGTGCGAGGTTTCTGCCGTACGGTTGTTATTATGTTGCACGAGGTTTTTGTCGTGCTGTTGTTATTGTGCTGCACGAGGTCTCTGTCGTGCTATTGTTGTTATTGATACGCATGTGGTGGTATAAGGTCTGGGTGTTGAAACACATGCGGTGAGATAAGGTGGGCTTGAAACGCGTGGCTAGTAGGGAAACTACTAAAAGCCATGTGGCGTGATAAGGTGGGCTAATATGCAGAACGCTATTTCGAGAAAATAATTTTCTAAACTAAATATAAAGGATCTCGCGGTGGTTTAAGAAAAGTTGTGATTCATTTTTACGATTTGAGATTACGTGGATGTACCTCGGGAGAGCTCTTGTTGTCATTCCTTTTCTGTGCACTTGTCTTTGATTGTTGTTTTCTTTAGCATACTACTAATTGTTTTCCTCTATGATTGCACTTGTTACCCAGTTATACTTATATATAACTAACCTTGTTGTGCTGGTCATTGCTTCAAATTTCATTGCTGCTTTTAGTACACTCTACATTTCGTAGTGATCGTTTCTTATGTGTTATTCATTGTCTATACTCCTATTTGTTGACTGGAATTGTGGTAGAACATTTGCACAAGCTTACACTAGTTAAATCACGCATATCGGTTTCAAAAGGAGAATTCTGGCGTCATTAACCATTATACGTACTCTTGTCTACTTGCCTTATGTGTGAGGAATGTTTTACTGGCATGTGAGTCGTCCGTGCTGATACGAGTTGTAATATGGGCACAAGATGCCAAGTGATTAGGGTTCAAAAATTGGGACCCGTGAGTTGTGATTATGAGGTTCGGTACCTTGTGGATTCGCTTGAACAAATCTGGTGTGACAGGGGTTGTTCTTATCGAGTTGTTGTTGGTTTTTCCTTTATTTTGATTTCACCGAACTTAGACTGCGTCTAGCTTACTCTACGACATTATTACTTGACTGGTTCCTATTAAATATTATTGTTATGGGTGTCTCGTTGCAAGTATTGCTTGGTATTCCTTATCCTGCTTAGTTGTATATTAATATTGTTTTTCTCTGATAGTTCACCTTCACACTTGTTCAGGTTGTTTAGTTCGGTAAGTGTCTTGATTGTCCCTCGTCAGTCGTCACTACTCCACCAAGGTTAGTCTTGATACTTACTGGGTAACGTTGTTGTGTACTCATACCACGCTTCTGCACATTTTTTGTGCAGATCTAGGTGTCACGGTTGTTGTTGATTATTAGCTGGCTGGTCAAGCTGTAGAGACTCAAGGTAAACCTGACGTCGCATTCGCAGGCCTCGGAGTCACATTCTGATATTTTCATTGTACTGTTTAATTCTATCCCCAACAATTGCACTTAGGGATTTTTCTAGGAAACTCAGTTGAGCTTGTGACTTGTACTACTGGTTTTGGAAATTGTAATTGTGTATACGATATTTATCTGGTACTTACCATTTGATGGTTCAATTCTTCTATTTAGTTAGTAAGTGTTAGGCTTATCTAGTCTTAGAGACTAGGTGTCGTTACGACATCCTATGGAGGAAAATTGGGGTCGTGACATAAAATTTCTTAGGGTGTCCCTCGTTTGACATTTCGTTGCCGCGCTTGATTCCTCCTTCTAGGAGCCTGTTTGGATGGGTTTAAAAGCTGGTCAAACTAGCTTTTAAGCACTTTTTAACTTTTGAAAGTGTTTGGCAACCAAAAATATGGCTTAAAAAGTTAAAACCTACTTAAAAAGTCAAAACCAACAAGTTGGATAAACCCAACTTTTTCTAAATTGGCTTAAAAGCCATATAGCTTGACAAGGAAATTACATTCTTATCCTTTATAATTTTTCTTAATCTTGAAATCACCCTTCAGTACAAAACTTGAAATTGCAGGCTTTCTTCCTCCCGAAATTACTTTCTTCATTTTACCCTTTTTCTTTCCCATTCTTCTCTTTGGTTTGCTACCAGAAGGTTGTGTATCCAAAATTGGCTTAATTTTTGTTTGCTTTCTTCATACTACTTTTAGTTTTTTAAATTGAAAGTGAATTAAAATATTAATTATTATGTATTTATATTATTTTGAATAGAATATTATAGTAATAAGCTTCTTTATAGATTTAACAACTTTAAGGACATTTCAGTAATTTTAACAGAAAAAATGCTTACTAACACTTATTTACCAAAAAATCCAATAGCTTTTTTTCAGTTCCAGCACTTTTATTCAAAGACGTAACTGCTTATTTATCAAATCAGCTCCAGCACTTACAAAGTGCTTTTACGCACTTGTACTTAAAAACTACTTTTTCTTAAGCCAATTCAAACGGGCTCTAGGCAAAACGCAATGGCAGGAGTACACTGCTTCCCATTTGCGCTCCTGGGCGTTTGCACGCCTTGGAGGGACGCGAAGCGTCTACGCAGGCACCAATGCCTGTCCAACTAATTTTATTGTTCAATTTTAGTCCTTTTGCCCACTTCTACTATCCTGAGCCTCTTCCATCATGTAAAATATATATAATCACTTTTTTAATGACCTTTCCATATCATTGTGTGGGTCTGTATGCCCCTTGCTTCATTAATTATCATTAAAGCTTTGATTAGAGACAAAATTATTAGAAATTATAATTAATACGACTTAACATTGATACCAATGTCATCAAACTAAAGATTAAGCCATTGATTCAACTAGTGTATTTATAGGACTATGGCTTATCAAGTGGACATACACCCACAACTACTTGTTTACAACTGTTCTTCAAACCGGCAATAACTTGACTACATTGCACCGCGCCTCACTCTTCAACTAACACAACTAACTTTTCCTCCAAAGTCTTGCTTACTTGCTTATGAGCTATGACATGGCCTCCTAGCCGGTATGTTAGTTGTTTTGTCAGCTCCTTTGTACATCACTAGAAGCCAGTATGTTTCCCAGAGACCCATATTAAAAAGGTTGGAAAAAGGAGGCATATACGATATCGGAGGAACACTATTGTAATCTGAAATCTTAATGACACGAGTAAACAGAAAAGAGTTCTGGTTCATACACATCAATCATTAAAATATCATTAAAAGAAAAAATATCTGATTCAGAAATGTCTCGTCCGCTAAAGTGGGAAGTGGGAACCTTCACATTATGTAATTGGACGGATAAAGATTTCCTGACGCAAAATACAGTTGAACCTACAATGTCTGATTCCCAGATTCAACATTTAAGCAGCCAAATCTTTATCACTTGAACAACCCCGCCTGTTCACATTTAGTAATTGAGGGACCACATTAGTCCCCTGGTGGAAGAGAGGCACCGTACACAGGCGAGGTTTTTGCAAAGGGACAAAGAGAAAGCCTCAGAATTCACCTAGCAGTCCTTCGAGATGCTTTCACACCTCAGATTCTCGTGGATGAGAGCAATACAGCGTGCCACCTCTGCATGCCATCTTTCAGCAACTGGCCATTGTAATGCCATACACAATGATATTTCATCTTGCCACAGTGTGCTTTTAACTTCTATGATTGCTGTACCACATGATGAAGACCTTTGAGATCTCAAACCCTGAGACTGGATTAAAATCTCGCATCTAAGGCTTTGAGTCGCCAGCCTGAAATTATTGAAGGAAAAAATATAACTTACATAATTAAGTAAATAAAAGTATACTCTTTCTAGCAGCTTAAGCTTCTAGATTAGTTGATCTTACAATTCAACAATATGATTTATTTGACATGAGCATGTTTTACAGAAGAACTAAGTCAAGCGGGAGTTCATGAATATCAAACTGATCGCCAGTGCTACCTGAGAAATATATGACAAGTGATGCTCTGAACTCTTGTGCTGAAAGAGCCCAAAAGTTATGATCAGAGAAGAAAAGGCACAAAAGAGGCACTTTGATTGTCTGCAGCTCCCAAAGATGCTTTTGACGACATACTAATTAAGAGTTTGTGAAAACTGAAACATGCTCCACTCATTCTGGATTTATTGAGATCTAACCAGACGTGCTGCAAAAGCTCCATCAAGTTCATGCTTAACAGGATTAGACATGTAGAAACCTCGTGTAGTGACAAAATCCTCTGGTACATATCTGTTCACAGGATCAACGTCAAATTCCTGAAAGGAAAAAGATGGTGACAGTTAGAGCAATGTGCAGGACATTCAACTTTTGCCTTACAGGAATAGCAATTAGAATACCTGCCCCTCCCCCACACTCAAACAGAAGAAGATGGAATAATGCTTTCAACTACAATAATATACTGCACTATCAACTTTAGCCCTACAAGGTCAGGAATGATGTTTACAATTAAAATAATATACAGTACTATCAAAGTTAGCCCTGCTAGTTGAACTTTTAAACACATATTCGATTCTATTTGTTTCTTCGATAAGTACATGTCGCTCTATTATTGTCATGACAAGGGTGAGCAATCTGGTCCCTCAAGAAGAAGACCAATTTATCAGTAAACCAGAGAGAACACTTGGGACAATCAATTTAGGCATGAGAATGCCAGAATAAGATGCCCAAATTATTAAAAAGAAGATATATGGAAGACAAGATGAGAGGTTTATACCAGCAATCTCTCAAAAAATGATTCCGGACACTCCAGTTTCTTCTCTCTTCTGTTTTTTTTTTTTTTAACTTTGGAATTTCGTCCGTTTTCTGTTGGGTGAGAATTATTTGACAACAATAGGCCTCTGCTTTCTTTCTAAAGCATATAGTCTCATTTAGCACAGCCTCGACAGGAAGCAAAATCCTCAATCTTTAATGCTTGAAATGGGTTTTGAGCATAATATATGTGCTATATCTGATTTTTATGAAAGAACCAACATTAAAGATAAGAGATAAAGCAATTTCCAATCAAATTTCTTACCGGATGCCTTAGAAGAAAAGCTTCAATTCTTTCCTCATTTTCTTCAGGGTCAATGGAACATGTGCTGTATATTAGAACTCCACCTGGCTTCACCAACCTGCAGATGCAGAACAAAAGTATAAAGGAAAAGGAAACAAAAAACAGAACCTCATATATTAATGTGTAAAGCTAGTCACACAATCATAATGCATATAACCAAGAGGCATTTCAGATTGTAAGTACATGTAGTTGCAGTCAAAAACTTAACCAGCTTTGACTTAATAAAACGGGCAAATTGAGTTATAATTAACATCAACCCAGCTGGTATATCTCATTTTCCAACCCTCTTGTACTCAGTAGGAGAAATTTTTATAAGGATATGCGCCTTATTTTGGTCCACTTCTGAACTTGCATTATCCTCACCAGTCACCAACATTACTAGGAAAAAGCTACTCAATATATTTCTAAAAGGCAAAATCCGTCAGTGGTGATCGGCAGCAGCAATTAAGGTCAAGGTTGCACTTAGATTATGAAGTAAGAACTATTGGTTTTACCTGGAAGCTGAATCGAGAAGCTCATCCTGTAAATGTTTGAGTTGCTCCATATCTTCCTGTTTCCTATTCCAACGCAAATCTGCTCGCTTTCACAAAGAAAGAGGAAATATACATTTCAAATGTCCCAGCTACTACATGTTACCTTCTCAAAAAGAAAATGTCCCAGCTACTACTACTTCTGGGTTTAAAGAAAGATGAAACCACAGAAGCAAGAACAACGATGTGACATAAGAAGAAGAGGAACAAAGGACCGAAACTTTGAAGCACCCATGCAAGCTTATGTCAAACTATAGAAATGGCACACATCTCTTGATTGGAAATACCTTGGAAAGAACACCCAGCCCTGAACAAGGTGCATCCAGCAAAACTTTATCCCATTCTACGACCTTATTGGTCTGCCAAAAGTTAAACCAGGGATTAGCAGTTGGAAACTAATATACCATGTGTTTATTTTACAACTTGCAAGTTCTTACAGAAAAAGTTCGAAGATCAGCATGGATAGTACTGATAACATCAATAACTTGGTGCAATTTGGCTGTCTCTCTGAGTATCCGCAACCGACCTTCATTTATGTCAACGGCAAATAATGTACCTGACAAACAAGTGTAGCACTGGAGTGTAGCTTTAAAGAGTCAACAAACATAACTTTCATACATAAGAAAAGGTACCTGAATAGCTGGCCAAACACTATGCATATAACTATTTACATAATCCACCGTTGAAAATGTTGAAAATATGTAATGCTTTAACAAAGCTAAGTCACAGTGGTCAATAGTAAAAAAAAAAAAAAATGACTTTATCCAGTTGTAGAACAAAAAAATATGACGAGCCATCTTGTTTCCGAAACTCTCGAAAGAGAAAAATAGATATTACAAAGCAATGAACCTGGTAACTTTTGATTGAGTTACTTTTAGGCAACAACAACAACATACCCAATGTGATCCCACAAGTGGGGTCTGGGGAGGGTGGGGTATACACAGACCTTACCTATACCTTGTGTGAGGTAGAGAAGGTGTTTCCGATAGACCCTCGGCTCAAACAGGTTTAAAACATACAAAAGTAAAAAAAGCTAACATGAAAATACCGAAGAAAACAAAAGTATTGACAGCAAAAATTACTTTTAGGCGCCAAGAAATAATAAATGTAATTAGTGATGGACAATGGAATATAATGTTTGTATTGCAGAAACCTCGATTGTATACTTTTCCAGGACAGGCATCCTCACCTACGTTTTATTTCATTATTGAATACACATTTAAATTCTGCATGTGCTATGCTCCTGTTAGAAGATCTTCCGTTTAGTTAGCTCCCAAAATATGTAAAAGGACAATATTTTTCCATGTAATTTCAGCTGTAAAAGCTTTCATCCGTCAACTATGACAAGCAAAGTTTGTATGAAGGTTACCTTGGCCATTCAAGCGGGATGCCATGAACAAGGTTTTCCCTCCTGGAGCAGCACAACAATCAATGATGCTCTCACCAGGTTGAGGATCAACAATAGAGACTACTAATCCTGCAATAATTAGGGTTATAGGGGAATGATACACATCCTTTTCACCATTTACGATATTTGTACAGGTTTCAAACTCGAGTACAAACAAATGCATTTCACAATAAGGCCATCAAATCTGGAAAATGACATACAAGTCAATGAACAACAAAATGCCAATCCATTTTTCAAGTAACTGGACACTAGTTTCCACAGATATAACTTGTTAAAGGAAGGGGAGACACTCTGACAAAGAGTGTGAATCAAATTAAGCAAATCATCATAGCAAATTATGAACAAATGGAAATTAAAGGTGGCATTTTCTTTTTCTTCATGATGATATGTGATACAGTTAATTGATGTATGAACATTTCTGTGAGAAATAACTCAGGTTCTAGATTATGATCCTTGGAACATAGACATGTGAATGGTCCAAGTTATCCAAAAGAAAGCTGAACTCTCCATCCTTAATCGTGTTGACTAGGAGAGCATATGAAAACAACTCTGCGTTGTCAAAGCTTTCTTAAACTGGAACTACTCCCCCTGCTCGCTGAAGGAATAGTTGTATATCAAGGCAAGGGTCAAGGGATAACTGAAAATGAAAGAAGGAACCTCTTGTAACATACTCAACTACACATTTACTACAAGTTCACATACGCCACATTTTGAGTTCTGTGAGGTGATTACCGGCACTTTCATCCTGGACTGCACAGAAGCCTTCTTTTAGTAACCCAGCCTGTATTACATTCTGAAAGAAGAGACCTTAAAAAGTCAACTGGACTGCAAAATACATCAACTGCACATATGAAACTAAGAATTAAAGACCAAGTCAAACTTTTGAATGACATAACAATATATGACAACACTTCCAATCGATATTATTTGGTGTCATCTACAATTTTACATTAAGTATGTGACTTCATCTCTCTATTTCTTCCAGCTGAATTTGTCCATAACCAGAATCAGTACCATAGAGAAACCAGTTGAGACTTGAGAACACCTTTTCTATTTCTTTGATATGGTAAACCCCACCCGATAAACCCCTCTATTCAGGAGATTTCAATGGCCACATTGGGGCAACATCTGGGGGTTATGATAATGTACATGGCGACTTTGGTTTTGGAAATAGAAACGGAGGAGGGATTTCGCTGTTGAATTTTGCTAGAGCGTTCGATTTGGTGATAAAGGTGGAGCACTTGGTCACTTTCCAATCGATTATTATCTACTTCTCAAGAAGTCCAATAAAGGTCATCCTGAACGAGAACCTCAAGACCCAACATAGGCTTTTGGTCATGGACCTTGAGATCACGAGGAAGAGGAGGAAGAGGGTTGTGTATGGTCATCCTAAGAGCCTTGACTGGATATGGGGGCTTGGAAGAGTAGTGGGGATGCGAGTGGTATGTGCACCACGACCGCCAATTGCATTAGAGCAGTTGCTAGAGAGGTATTAGGGGTCTCGAAGGGTTACTCTGGTGGTCACAAAGGGGGCTGGTGGTGGAATGGAGAGGTCCGAGGAAAAATGAAAGCCAAGAAAGGAGCGTATTTGAAGCAACTGGGTATAAGAGGACGAATAGGGAGAGCATATGATGGCTAAGAAGGAAGTGAAGTTAGCGGTACAGCAGCTAAGACTGCAGCATTTGGTCGTTTGTACGAAGAACTTAAAGGCAAAGGCGGAAGAAGAAGTTGTTTAGGCTAGCTAAGGTGAGAGAAAGGAAGGCACATGACCTGGACCAAGTGAAGTGCATCAAGGACGAGGATGGCAAAGTATTGTTGGATGAGGCACATATTGGCCGGAGATGGCAGATTTACTTCCATAGACTCCTGAACGAAGAGGGGGATAGGAACATTGTGTTGGGGGATTTGGAATACTCTGGATTCCAATGTTGCGGGGACTCTCCAAAATATTGCCGCACCCGTGTCGGATCCTTTAAAAATACACTACTTTTAGAGGATCTGACAAGCACCCGGCTACATTTTCGAACAGTTCGAGCAACATAGCTGGATTCACAAGTCATCCCTAGAGAGAAAGTTTCAAGTATCTTGGGTAAGTTATACAGGAGGATGGAGAGATTGACGAGGATGTCACACATCATATTGGGGCGGGGTGGTTGACATGGGGGCTTGGTTCCAATGATTTGTGTGACAAGAAGGTACCACCAAAACCTAAAGGTAAGTTCTACATTGATGAGATGGATGTGCGGGCATACCAGGATTGATAGAATTAAAAATGAAGTTATTTGTGACAAGGTGGGCGTAGCCCCTGTGGAGGACAAGAGCGGGAAGCTAGACTTAGATGGTTCGGACATGTGAAGAGGAGAGACACAGACGCACCAATGAGGAGGTGTGATAGGTTGACCTTGGAGGGCCTAAGGAGATGTAGGAGTAGACCGAAGAAGTACTACGTTGAGGTGATTAGAAAAGATATAGCGATGCTCCAGATTACCAAGGACATGACCCTTGATAGTAAAGTGTGGAGGTCGAGGATTAGGGTAGAAGGATAGGTGGCCGAGTGGTTTTTCTTGTTCTTACTAGTAGCATTGTACGTACTCTCGTATTGTTTTTAGTCTTAGGTTTCTATTATTGCATGTTGTTGCGTTCATTTTGGTGGGGAGTTCTTGGAGGGAAGGATACCGAGGGTCTATTGGAAACAACCTCTCTACCCTAGGGTAGGGGTAAGGTCTGCGTAACCACTACCCTCCCCAGACCCCACTTGTGGGATTATACTGGGTTGTTGTTGTTGTTGTTGCGTTCATTTTGGTCATCTTACTATCTTGCTATTTCAATGCTTCTTTTCCATAGCTCCTCACTGTTGTGTCTGGTTGTCTTCTTTTCATTATTGTTGTGCTTATGCTTCACTAAGCCGAGGGTCTATTGAAAACATCTTCTATCTTCACGAGATTGGGATAAGGTCTGCATATATACTACCCTCCCCAGACCCCCAACCTCTTTGTTAGAGGTGAAGAGCCCCAGCCCTCACATTTCAACAGTTGACACTACCTTTAAATCAAGTCTCAGCCGTGATTTTGAGAACTAAAAAGTAAAGAAACACACATTCTGGTTTCTTCTTTATAAGAACTAAATATCGATCACTAATGAAGTGACCTATCAAAATTGGCCTTATAGTAAACACTGTTTGAGGATCTTAAAAACCTTGTTGAAGTCATACCTGCATTCCAGTTTTAATACGAACAAAATCATCCAAGTATAGAGAAGGCTCATGTGGAACCTAAAGTTCAAGAAAGGAAATGAATGAGTCATTGTAATACACGAAACAAATGCAGAAACTTGCAGAATAATTCAGAGAAATTGATATGATGGTCTCAATTAGTGTTTAGGACACTCATCCTATTTTGTTATAAAAAAGAAAAGCAGAAGAACACTGTTATGATGGACCTCTATTCAGAGTTCTAAAATTCTTAACTACTAATGAATGATATCTATTGACCTCTCTTTGGTCAACTAGACATTAAAAATCTTAGAGTTCTGAATAAGGTATACTACCAAAGATAGACAGACAGAGAGTCCAGAAGTGATCCTAAGTTTTGTTATCAGTATGGAATGAAACACATCTAAATATTACCTTCAACATTTTAAGCCTTGAGACCAGATCAGCCCCTGTCAAACCTTTCCCAGTATTTGCCCTAGTTTTGTTAAACGATACGAATACAAAAGTGTCACACTATCATCCAGAGAAAGGGTAAAAGAGGAAAGAAAGCTTCCTCATATACCTTAGACTGAAACTGGGAGAGCTGTTATTCCATGTCATCAGCTTAATAGCTTCGTCCTGTCCAAAATACTTTGTCCATCTTCTTACCATCCACTAGGAAACATGGTAAAGGAATGTATAGAAGAAAGATTAAGAGATGTGAAAAGATAGTCATATTTGATATTACTTCTAGTATTCTTTGTATATGCTTTATGATCTGTGATGTTCTAAAGCATAGTGGGAAAAAATATGTGATAAGAGGACCATATAATTGGAGTATCATGAAAATTTTCCAAATTGTGCAACAAAATGAGGGCCATTTTGTTAAGTTCTTAAACAAACTCTCTAGAACTTAAACAAAATCCTTAGGATTAAACCCAAGCGTCATTTTATCTCCAATACGAGTGATGAATCAATGACAGATTTCACAGGATGGATGAAGAAATATACATCATTGAAACACTGAAATTTCCAAATATGAATTTAGAATATTTGACACAACCATGGATGTACAGGACATTTGCTAGAATATCAAACTTGGATCTTCTAAGACAAAAGACTAAAGAAGAAACAGTTCAAACGTACAACTGGATGAGAGTAAAGAGTGGCAAGACCGCGTGCTTGCTGACGATCATCACCGTCCACTTTCACTGGCGGAAGGGAATCACTCTCCTGCAGATATGAAGAAAAAAAATGTCAGGAAACCAGTAGATATTGTTAGATTCTAAGTGCTGATGGAATAATACATGACATACCTTAAGGACAATTAGTTTCCTGAGAATCCCATTAACCAAGTTACCGGCACCTGGTCTAAGAGCAACCTTAGCGAGCCTTACATTCTGCAGTTAGATTTTAACATCCGAAATAAGAAGTATACTTGCATTACTTTGCATAAAGAATGTTCATCTCACTTATCAAAAAGAAACAAAAAAGAGATAATGTTTAATTTCAAATATATATGAGTGAATATATGATGCTCTGTATTTATCCTTTTCCATTCTAGGATGTCAAATGGATGCTACTGAAATGTGAACTTTACTCATGAGTCATCTCCTAATGTAGCACCCGAAGTTCAATTTAAATACAAAAATGCAGGTCTAAACTGCATAGTAGTTTGTCTCTAGCATAGATTGAGGCAAGACAACCAAATATCAAGCATCATATTACTTCCTTTTTTCATGGTAGACCCCCATTCCACGGAAACCCCACCACCCCCCAGCCCAGGGGTCAATGGTGGTCTTTTTCCAATTTGCTCCTCTTGAGACTCAAACTTCCAACCTCTTGATTGAAAGTGGAGTGCTCTTGCCACTAGAACAACCTCACCTATCACCAAGCATCTTTTTTTCCTTTCCTTTACCCTCATTTCCTCCAAAATTGCGACAAGTCTCCATGCAAGCTCAAAGGTGTTAAGTAGTTATACCATCAGCTTCATTTCCAGGTTCATCAGAATATAATTACACATCCATCTTTCTTGACAGACTTCAAATCAGCTTTTTCAGAATAACAAAATCAAAATAGAACAGCCATTGTAGACCAAAATAATGAGCTAAACGTACCTCGTCTACAACAGCATATGGTGGCATGTCTAACTTGGTGATCTCATAGAAACCAATTCGAAGAATCTAAATACATTTCCAAAGAAAAAATCAGTTGAGAGGGATTATAAATGACCTAGCAAAATTCAAAGGTTAAAAAGACAGAACGCGGAAGGGAAGAAAAGAGGAGAACTCAAGTCCAACACATTCAATTTCCCAAGTGGTCCAATCAATGTCAAGCTCTGGAGTGCCCGTAGAGATGAAGTGCTTAACTCCAACAATGTTCACCAATTAATAGGATAGACCACCAAATTGCATTAGTATTCCAGCCTCTGAGATGTGCTTTCTTTAGCATTGAGCATACACCTATTTGCCTCAGATGTTATTTAGATTTTAAAGTTTATCACCATGTATTTCCAAATAGAAAATAAATGCACCGGTAATGTATACTCCATTGGAGTGATAGCCATGTTGACTATACCTACCAACGGCACACAAAATAAATCATCAGGGCACAATGACATTCTAAACCTCACAGGTACATTATGCTTGACAGAACCTCATCAGCCAACATGTAGACCAACCATTGTTTATACTACAAAGGCATATCGTAAGTCGAAGATTGCATTCTATCATCGTCATTCATTCACATTAATTTTGGTTCTAGGTGGTTGATACAATTCCCCAATTGTGAGATTCCACCGGGTATGTTGTTGTTGTGGTTGATACAAGTCGATAATTATCTAAGAAGGCATATTTGCAAGATAACCTTGTTTCATAAAGGAAATCCAATAATTAAACCATCGATGAAATAACTGTTTGGAAAAAAAAAATTATGACTGCTCCTTTAGTTTTGGTACTTAATAATTTAATTAAAATAGATGCTATTCAAGAGGTTCTCCAATACTTAAACCGTGGAAACAAAATATATTCTACTGGATGCTCTAAAAGAAAAGAACCCAAAAACAGTAGCAAATATACCTGTAGTAGAAGAGGTTCCATGCTTCTGAATGTACTCTCATCGTGGCATAACGAAAGAATCAAGTGATCAAGATATCTTCTCCAGCGGATAGTACCTCCAACAATCTCTGTGACCTACAAAATAATATTTCAAGAAATCCATAAGGACAAGTGATCTGATATTGTGATGGGAAAGAGAATATTTAGAAAAAACTGAAAAATCATAAGTGAATTAGAAGATAATCAATGACATGATAGTAAAGAAATAGCCAAGAGAGAAATAAACCAGTCTTAAATCTCTGTCTTCTAAGTGGCGAGTGCGAAATCCAAGAGTTCTTTCAACATATCCCATTTCATTATCCCCTGAACCCTTCCCTTGCTCATTCAGAAGATCAGCAAATGCACCTCCCAGCTCTATGCGCATCAATCTTACCGCAGACACTGTAAAATAGACACGTGACATGAAGATAAGAACAAATAAACAGCAACTGAACAAATTTCTTAACACTAGTAAGAAAATGTCAATTAAATGCAAAACCGAATCAACTTTACAATCCGATAAGCAAATAAAAAAGTTGAAATTACAGTGGCTTACCAGCTCTATGAGGAGAAACTTCCAAATTCAGCTTCTGTGTATTCCTTGGAGGACTGCCTGAATCTTGACATAAAAATTCCCGAGTAAATCCAGAAAAGGGCAGAACTTGAAGTTAGCCTTAAGGAATTAACTTAGATAGACACACTACAACAAGAACAACAACTACGCCTCAATCCTAAAAACTGGGGTTGGCTATATGAATCCTCATTAATCATGTGACTTCATTTAAACTCATCCCATGCCAATATTATATAGAGTAAAGATTCTTTTTTTTTTTTAAAGTACTAGAAGTTCTTTATATTTTTTTACTGACATATCAATTGGGCAAATGAAAGCATATTCTTTTTGTTTTTCTACTTATACAGTTTTTCTGTATAGAGCTGGAAATGAAGATGTTACTTACCTGGTTTTCGGCTGATTTTCTTTGAAAATTTGACCTTTTTAGTGGAATGGGACTCATAAGAAGAAGTTGCAGAGAGCTTTGCAAAATGGAGTATCCGACCCGAAAGCAATTGGGGTAGTGAAGGCATCATTGTATGTCTGAAGGAAGACGCCGGAGAATTGGACGTTTGCATCATTGTTTTCTGTATCAAAAACTGAACCGAATTGCCTGTGGATACTTCAGTGACTATTTGTGCTCCCATCTCTTTTTGATAAGCCACGCCTTAACGAACTACAGTTACTGTAATGTATTGTGATGAGCATGGTAAATGAATTACTAGTATAAAATACTCCCCCTTTCAATTTGTATGAATAATTTGACTTATAATGGAATTTAAGAAGATTTTTAAATATATGGTGTAAATATGTGTGTATATATATATATATATATATATATATATATATA